>PVKS010046321.1:0-13353 GCA_004027875.1 Aplodontia rufa
TATTCCTTCTGAAACCAGCACCTCTCCTGGCATCCTCAGCCCTCTCCTAGCTTCACACACATGCCCTCCTTCTACCTTTGGGCACACTGCAGGCCTCACTACCTGAAGCTGCTATCAGCCTTGCAAGATGGCAGCCCAGGCAAGTGGCGCACACAAGTCCAGGCTCAAACCAGATCAGTGCAGGCATGCTTCAGGAGGCCAAAAACATCCAGTGGCCACCAATCAGAAACGGAATCAGGGACAGCAGTGCAGCACACCAGTCCAGGTTTGGGCTGCCTCTTCCTCCATACATGCATGGAAGGCTGCTGTGTCAACAATCCAGGGCCATTTCTACCAACTTGCAGGTATACTTTGCAAAATCATGCAACAAGGCTCTGCTGCAGTAGCCCCTGCACCAACAACCACTGCCTGACCTTATGTCCTCATTCTCAAGCCATTCATCATACACACAGCAACTGTTCCTGGTCCCCGAAGGCCTCCCCTGACCTGTAAGCACATGCCCTCCCCCATCCCTTGCCCACACTGGAGCTTACGTACCTTCTGCTGAGGCTCTACAAGATCCTGTAGGTCTGCCTTTGGATGCCAGGGAGGTCAAACTCGCCAACCACAGGCCTGGTTGAGCCAGCCACATGCAAGGGGGACTGCCACCCTCGCAAGTCCAGGGCTGGGAACATTGGAAAACTCACCAGTGTAGTAAGAAGAAAGAGGATCCCATTGTGCCCTCCCCTGCTGCTTCCAGTGTCAACATACTCTTCTTCAGCTTTCCAGAACACGGAGGACAGCAGAAGTATGTCCAGTTCCAGGGTGCTGAGTCTTCTTCTAGAGCCTCCTGGATGAAATCTCTACACTTTCAAAAAGTGCTTGTTCCACGTGCCCTGACATGAGGGCCTAGGGCCCACTGGAGAGCTGAGAGTGTGGCCATGTGCGGTACCATGGTTGCTTGGTTTCTGAGCATGTGGCCTCTGGCAGGCATGGGTTCCACAGCCCATCATAATGGAAAAAGGAGAAATCAGAACATCAATGCACACCCCCTTGATTGCACTCACAATTTACTGGGTCATACACACTACAGCGGTCAGAGATGCTCACAGTGTCTTTTGGGATATTAGCCCCTCAGGGTTTTTGGCAGGGCACAACAGCTGTGCAGGCATAGGAGACTTTCAGGCTATGCAGAAGAGCCAGGCTGTAAGGCGGATTCAGGGAAGAAGTAAGAAATTTGGGCCAACTTATGGAAGTGGTGCTTGGATCTCAGACAGGGAGCCAAGAATCCCAGAAGCATTGGGGCCTGGACAGCAATGACAGGTGCACTGAGACAGGCTTCGCCTATGGCAGTGGTGAAGTTCACAGCCAACTTGGAGGAAGGAATTTCAATCCGAAGAGAGACATGGAGTTCATACAGGGTCCATACATTGGAGGTGAGTGCAGAAGAGCACTGAGTGCAGATGAGCACTAAGTGTGCCTGCTATGCACTCATTTGATCATTCAGCTCAAGGAATCCTAAGCTGTGTAGAAGTACACACGTGTGCGCATTTCCCCACACCCTCACATGCACTATATCTAAGATTAAATTTTTACCTATCTTTTAAGGAAGAAAAGGTAAAATTTCAAAATCACCATGAATTAGAAATACAGTTGTGTACAGTCACACACCTACCAATAGGAGGATTTAGGTTTTGGTAAATTATAAGAATCAGTATATGCTCTCCAAATTGGTAATGCAATTCAAGCCTTCAACACACTTCTTGAAAACAAAGTTTATAGGACCCATTGGGAGACTCACACCTGCATCCTTATCGCTTTCTGCTACTGTTGAAGGGTTGCTCATCTTAATGACAAATCTTCTCTTAACACTCTTCTGCCCCACATCTGCTGTCATCTGTCCATGTAGTTTGTTCACCCAGTACCTGTGGTCCCAGGACCAAGCCAGAGCTCTTGATTTCTAAACTTTCTCATCTCTCTTGTCCCACCTTTCCCATCTCAGTCTTTCCATGCATGATCACATTCCTCCATGAAGAAAACAAATGGATGATGCATGTGTAGTTACTTTGTTTCACCCTGAAACCACCAGCAGGTGCCACAGCTGCATCTTCCAGTGGACCCACAAATCCCCTCTCTTCTCTCCATCATCTCTTACTCTCCATTTCAAACACTCACCTCAATCACGTACAATGGCACTCTTCCTTATATCGCCTGGCTTGCATCCAGTGAATATTTACTCCTCAGGGATTTGCAAGCAGGGAATTGCAACCACAAATCATGGCCAGACAAGGGTGCCTGGTGAATTTCTGTGAGCTTTCTGTTTTTGAACATGCATGCTGCTTGAGTATACTCAAAGTGCAAGGAAAAACTTCCTATGCACTCAGTTTTCTTCTGGAAGGGTTGTGGTCGATCCATGAGGGGCATTCTGTCATGAACTAACTCCATTTCAAAGGTTCCTCCTGCTAATGCCATTACCTTGGTAATTAAATCTTGACCATTTGAAAGACCCGGGGCAAATGGTGAGATTCTCAGAAACTAAACCTTCGGAGATACCAGGCCTCCCCGCTTGGATTTCCTCCAAAATATCTGCAGAGTCTTTGGAAAAGCTCCATGGCCTAGAAGCTGACTTGGGTTGTGGAAAACACACCTCTAGCTACACCTCCCCAGCTTCGCTCCCAGCTTCAAAATAAACACCTGTAAAAACTACCCAGGAAACCCAAATAAGCAATTGTGTTCCATCTCCCAATGAAGGATGAGTAAGAACTAAGACAAATCATCATTAAATTTGGTGAATATTCCTCGTATATGCATATAGGAAAATCTTCTGTTTTGCCACAACCAAAAGTTTGCTGAAGTCACTCAAGTGGAAACAGAAAAAAAGACATCCACTTAGCTGACTCGGTTTCTTATGGATCTCCCACATTTGTAAGGCACACTCAACGGACTCAGAGACCTTGAGCCCTAATACATATTGCACACAGGATACCACATATCCTTAGGAAAATCTCATGTTGCAAACCGTGCCGACATAGGAGTGGAGGAACCTCTCGTTTGGATCAAAATGGAAAGAATGAAGAAGGAAAATGTAGTGTTATAAAAAGTCTTCAGGGCCACATTTTTATCCCACAGCTCAAGGAATCCTTAGCTGAGTAGAAGCACACGCGTGTGCACGTTTCCACACACACGTACACACTATATCAAAGATTAAATCATTACCTATCTTTTAAGTAAGAGAAGGTAAAATGTCAAAATCACCATGAATTAAAAATACAGTTTAATACAGTCACACAACTAGCAATAGGAAGATATGAGTTTGGTAAAATGTAAGGAGCAGTACATGCTCTCCATATAGATAATGCAATTCAAGCCTTCAACACACTTCTTGAAAACAAAGCTCAGGTGCCCTGGACATCAGTCACTTTATGCTTCCCACAAAATACTTCCAACAACCTGCATGGCCTGGCCAACAACCCGGCACACTCCCCGACTCAGAGACACCCATCCCTACTTGGATGCCAAGGGAAGGTACCAAGCACAAACTAAGACTCCCAGAAACATCATGCTACCCCTCAGTCTCTACCTCCTGCACCAACAAAGAGTGCCTCTCCTTCTCTTCTTGAGGCTACCCATATTCCTTCTGAAACCAGCACCTCTCTTTGCATCCTCGGCCCTCTCCTAGTTTCACACACATGCCCTCCTTCTACCTGTGGGCACAATGCAGGCCTCAACCTGAGGCTGGGATCAGCCTTGCAAGACAACAGCCAAGGCAACTGGCGCACCCAAATCCAGGGTCAAACCAGATCAGTGCAGGCATGCTTCAGGAGGCCAAAAACATCCAGCGCCCACCAATCAGATAAGGAATCAGGGACAGCCGTGCAGGCACCAGTAAAGGTTTGGGCTGCCTCTTCCTCCATACATGCATGGAAGGCTGCTGTGTCAACAATCCAGGGCCATTCCTGCCCCCTTTCAGGTGCACCATGCAAAATCATGCAACAAGCCTCTGCTGCAGTAGCCCCTGCACCAACAACCACTGCCTGACCTTGTGTCCTCAGTGCTCAAGCCATCCATCCCACACCCAGCAACAGTTCCTGGTCCCTGAATGCCTCCCCTGACCTGTAAGCACATGCCCTCCCCCATCCCTTGCCCACACTGGAGCTTACCTACCTTCTGCTAAGGCTCTCCAAGATCCTGTAGGACTGCTGTTCGATGCCAGGGCGGTGAAACTCACCAACCACAGGCCTGGTAGGGCCAGAAACATGCAAGGGGCCTACCACCCTCGCAAGGCCAGGGCCGGGAACATTGGAAAACTCACCTGTGCAGTAAGAAGAAAGAGGATACCGGTGTGCCCTCCCCTGCTCTTTCCAGTGTCAACATTCTGTTGTTCAGTTTTCCGGGACACGGAGGACAGCAGAAGCATGTCCACTTCCGTGGCACTGGGTCTTCTTCTAAAGCCTCCTGGATGAAATCCCTCCACTTTCAAAAAGTGCTTGTTCCACATGCCCTGACTTGAGGGCCTAGGGCCCACTGGACAGCCAAGGGTGTGGCCATATGCGTGGCCAGGGTGGCTTGGTGTCCGGATGTGTGGCCTGTGGCAGGCATGGGTTCCACTCCCCATCACAATGGAAAAAGGAGAAGTCAAAACATAAATGCACACTCCGTTGAGAGCACTCACCATTTACTGGGTCATACACGCTACAGTGCTCAGAGATGCTCACAGTATCTTTGGGATTTTAGCCCCTCAGGGTTTTTTTGCAGGGCACTAAAGCTGTGCAGGCATAGGAGACTTTCAGGCTATGCAGAAGAGCCAGGCTGTAAGGCGGATTCAGGGAAGATGTAAGAAATGGGGGCCAACTTATGGAAGTGGTGCTTGGAGCTCAGATAGGGAGCCAAGAATTCCAGAAGCATTGGGGCCTGGACAGCAATGATAGGTCCACTGAAAAAGGCTTCGCCTATGGCAGTGGTGAAGTTCACAGTCAACTTGGAGGCAGGAATTTCAATCCGATGAGAGACATGGAGTCCATACTGGGTCCATATATTGGTGGTAAGTGCAGATGAGCACTAAGAGTGCTTGCTACGGACGGAAAGGGAAGCAGCATGGTGCGGCTAAGTTCTGTGATTTTTGCAGCATTTTGGAACAGAGTTGAATCAGAAATACCAGGTCGAACTCAGAAAAGACCGTGGTGCCTGGCTTACATTATTTCCTGATAAAAATCTTGAAATCCCTCTGTTCATTATTCGCAAAATTGTGGAGTAAACACTCTTTCGAACATGCATCCAGCTGTAGGACCCGTTGGGGGACTCACACCTGCATTGTGAACGCTTTCCTCTACTGTTGAAAGGTTGCTCATCTTAATGACAAATCTTCTCTTGACACTCTTCTGCCACACATCTGCTGTCATCTGTCCGTGTAGTGTGTTCACCCAAGTACCTGTGGTCCCAGGACCAAGCCACAACTTTTGATTTCTAAACTTTCTCATCTCTCTTATTCCACCTTTCCCATCTCAGTCTTTCCATGCATGATCACACTCCTCCATGAAGGAAACAAAAGGATGATGCATGTGCAGTTACTTTGATTCACCCTGAAACCACCAGCAGGTGCCACAGCTGCATCTTCCAGTGGACCCACAAATTCCCTCTCTTCTCTCCATCATCTCTTAATCTCCATTTCAAACACTCACCTCAATCACGTACAATGGCACTGTTCCTTATATTGCCTTGCTTGCATCCAGTGGATATTTACTCCTCAGGGATTTGCAAGCAGGTAATTGCAACAACAAATCATGGGCAGACAAGGGTGCCTGGTGAATTTCTGTGAGCTTTCCGTTTTTGAACATGCATGCTGCTTGAGTATACTCAAAGTGCAAGGAAAAACTTAATGCCCTCAGTTTTCTTCTGGAAGGGTTGTGGTCGATCAATGAGGGGCAATCTGTCATGAAATAACTCCATTTCAAAGGTTCCTCCTGCTAATGCCATTACCTTAGTAATTAAGTCTTGACCATTTGAAAGACCCGGGGTAAATGGTGAGATTCTCAGAAACTAAACCTTCGGAGATACCAGGCCTCCCCACCTGGATTTCTTCTGAGATATCTGCAGAGCCTTTGGACAAGCTTCATGGCCAAGAAGCTGAGTTAGCTTGTGGAAAACACACCTCCAGCTACACCTCCCTAGCTTCGGTCCCAGCATCAAAATTAACACGTGTAATAAATACCCAGGAAAGCCAAATGAGCAATTGTATTCCATCTCCCAATGAAGGATGAGTAAGAACTAAGACAAATCATCATTAAAGTTGGTGAATATTCCACGTATATTCATATAGGAAAATTCTCTGTTTTGCCACAACCAAAAGTTTCCTGAAACCACTCAAGTGGAAACAGACAGAAAAAAAGACAATCACTTAGCAGACTCGGTTTCTTATGGATCTCCCACATTTGTAAGGCACACTCAACTGACTCAGAGACCTTGAGCCCAATACATATTACACACAGGATACCACATATCCGTACGAAAATCTCATAGTGCAAACCGTGCCAACATATCAGTGGAGGAACCTCTTGTTTGGGTCAAAATGCAAAGAATGAACAAGAAAAAGATAGTGTTATTTTGATGAACATGCTTTAAATGTAAAATTTCCTATCAAGTTGAAAACAAAACTCAAAAGCATGTGCTGCTAACTACTAGAGTATATTCTATGGATTTTATAGATTCTTAAGTTGAAATGTGTTCTTGGTAGTTATAACAAATTATTATAATGTGTTGAATATATTCAAAGCATTGAATATATTGACCCATCACATTTTACCTGAAAAAAATTACAAAAGCTGTGTGTGTGTGTGTGTGTGTGTGTGTTTATACAAAAATCTGATCCCAGAGATGCTTAACCTTATGTACCCAGCCCTTTTTATTTTTTAATTTTGAGACAGGGAATCATTAATTTGCTCAGGGCCTCCCTAAATTATTGAGTTGCTGAAGCTGGCCTTGAACTTGTAATTCTCCTGCCTCAACCTCCCAATATACAAGGATTACAGGCATGTGCCACCATGCCTGATATATAACCTGCATGTATTAATACATTTGTCATCCCAAAATAATAGTATACAATGAAAAGGATCAGCATCGTTTCCTCAAGCTTCCTGATTCATGTATGCCTGTTCTCTGCATTATAACTGTTTTTAAGAAACAGCCCACTAAGCATATTTTCCATAATTTAGGATAACCAGTTACTGTCACTTTTCAGGTCCTGTAGCTTGGAGCACATTTTTCCACACATGAAATGGGTGCATCCACTCACTGACCGGACAGTTTTTATCTCTATTAAATCTGTCAAATATGTGAAATCTTTAAAAAATTTTCCTATTTATCCCTAGAAAGAACACATGTCTTTCCTTTTTTTACATTAATAACTCTATGAATGTTTAAGTTTTTAGCCCTTGAATGGTAAATTATTTCTTTATATGCCCATCTTTATTGCTCCAGGCCTGAAGGGATAAAATTTTTTCTCTTTTTTTATTTTTGAACAAACTTACAAGATTTTAACAAAATAATATAAAATGTGTATATATTCTGGATATTGCAATTAATCCCAGGAGTGCACTCCCCAATTACCCTCCCTTATCCCACCCTTCCCCTTCCCACTATATCTCTAAAAAAAGTAATAGGTTGTAAAACATTACATCTTATCTGGATTTAACACATGCTAATAAACCACCTTTCTCATTGTCCAGGGTCTAGTCCCCACCTCCACAGATGAGTGGAAACAGTCGACCCTTAGATCTCTGGGTTAAACTGATTTTACTCATCATGATCTCTTCCATTGCCAAGGGATAAACTTTTAAGTCATCTATGTGCAAACTTTCCACCTATTTTCCTCAAAAATCATTTAAATTAGTTTATGGTGCTTCTGCTAAGTTATGAGTATTAAGTAAAAAATGCTATCAGGGATAACTCTTATGGAGGAAGTACATGAATGGCGATTTCAAGATTGAAGTTAATTGACAGAGGGCAAGAAAGGGTAAAAGCATGAAAGGCATTAGTGAGAAGAGGAGTATTAAATGAACTTTGTTGCTTGTCAGATAGTGAAAGCCAGGTGAGGAAGAATACACCACAAGATTAATAAAGCCAGAGAAGAGGGCAAAGAGAAGGAAGAATTGAAGATAATGAGATGGCACAACATAGTTTATTGGGGCCCTAATATTTGAAAGGGTGATTCATGATTAGATACTCATTGGAGATAGGTCATTAAAGATTTTGAGGAGAATGACTACGAGGGGTATGTGAATAAACAGATGGAGATAAAGTAGTAGAACTCAAGAGAACAAATTAGAAATTATGTGGGTGTGAACTGAGGTGGAAAATCTTCCAGAAATATTCAGGACATGAAACTATTGGTGCTCAGTGCACATGAATTGTTACTCAATTAATAAATGTAGAAATTTTGGTCCAAGCACTCATTACTTGACAAAGGGAACCATATGAAATGTGAAACAAATGAATCCAACTCTTTTAGTGGCTTGCACTTACTTGGTAGTATTTCTCATTCACCTCTCATTTCCGCAAACTCATTTAGAAGTTTTGCTTTCAGTGACCTGCTTCTCTCACCTACTAAATTCATCAAGAAAGAAGAACAGGGAACGGGGAAAGAACACTGGTAGAATGTGTGATTACCTTGCCTGAGGCTCTGGGTACAATGAAGTGAATCAGAAAAAGTGAGTTAGCAAATTTTAAAGAGAAACTCACTTATCCTAATATCACTGTACCTTATAGGCAAAATGTCATCTTAGAATTGGAGCAAATTAAAATTTGTTGATTAAAAACAAATACTAGCTCTTAATTCTAATAACTTGATATACAAAACAAGAAAATTCATGACATTAGGGAATAAAATGATCAGTAAGCTTAATGATGACCAAAATTATTATCTTGAAGATACAGATAATTATGTAATAGTATGTATTCACTAAATTTAATCTACTTACTTTTAAAATTAAATTGACTGTCATTTTCATTGAGAAATTTATTATTGAACAACCATACAAGATTTAAAAAAATAATATAAAATGTGAATAGACACTGGATATCCCCAGAAGTGCCCCCCCAAATACAAATCGTTGTCCCTCCCTTCCCCTTCTCAAAATATTTTTAAAACGTATTAGGTTGTGTAGCATTATAACTAATCTGGATGTAACACATGATAATACACCAATTTTCCCAATGGCCAGGGTCTATATCCAGCCTCCACAGATGAGTGGAGACATTCGACCCTTGGTTCTCTGGGTTAAGCTGATTTTACTCAGCATAATTTCTTCCATAGCCATCCATTTACCTTCAAAGGTGCCAATATCATTGTTTCTAATTATCATGCTAAATTCCATGGTATATATGTAACATAGTTTTTGGATCCATTCATCCAGTGAGGGACATCTGGGTTGTTTCCATCGTCTAGCGGTAGTAAATTGAGCAGCTATGAGCATAGATATAGCTGTGTCACTATGTTGTGCTGATTCTAAATCCCATGGAAAGATACCCAGGAGTGGAATAGCAGGGTCTTATGGTGTGCTCATCCCTATTTTTTTGAGGGTTCTCCACACTGCTTTCCAAAGGGGCTGTATGAGTCTGCAGCTCCACCAACAGTGTGTTAGTGTGCTTATCTCTTCATAGCCCCTCCAGCATCTGCTATTGTCTATTTTCTTCATTTTTGCCATTCTAACTAGCATAAGGTGATATCTTAATGTAGTTCTCATTTGCAATTCCCTGATTACTAGTGATTTGGAGCACTTTATCATGTATTCATTTGCTTGATCAATGTCTTCTGTTGAGAAGTTTCTATTTAGCTCTTTGGCCCATTTATTGATTGGGTTGTTTGTGTTTTTGTATTTGAAATTTTTGAGGATTTTCTAGATTGTGGATATGAGGCCCCTGTTCGAGAAATCATAGCCCATGATCTCTCCATTTCCATTGGAAACTTCTTGACTCTTTTGATTGTTTCCCTGGCAGTACAAAAGCTTTTTAGCTTTATGGCATCCCATTCACTGATTTTTTACTTTAATTTCTTCACTTTAGGAGACATGTTGAGAAAATCTTTGCCTACTCCTAAATGCTGAAGTGTTAGACCTAATTTGTCTTCCATCAGTTGCAGTGTAGCTGGTTTAATTCCTAGCTCCTTGATCCATTTTGGTTTGATTCTCATAAAAGGAGAAATATATGGGCTTAATTTCCATTTTCGGCAAGTAGCTGTTCAGTTTGTCCAACACCATTTATTGAAGAGGCTATCTCCCCTTCATGTCATATTTTGTCCCCCTTTGTCAAAAATCAGATGTTTAAAGATTTGAGGGTTTCTTTAGCGTAAATCCAATTTTCAGAATCTTTATACAGTATATATTACATTGATAAAATGTGTGATTGTTCAACAAATAAATTTCTCAATAAAAAAGATTTGAGGGTTTGTTTCACGGTCTTCTATCCTATTCCCACCATGTATAATTTGCTAAAATGGAAATATTCAGGGAATATACCACAATCAATGGAAAAATATTTTTCATACTAATTAGAATATATAGGATGATTTGGGAGCCTGAATAAGTGATGGGATATTTTCTCTAAATAACCCTGATTTAGTTGTACAATTATAGCATTACTTCCTTATATAATTCTGAATTAAAATCATTAAGAAATCAGGAAAATATAAATACAATTCAATATTTGAATTTTAGTATAACTTTTGTAATGAAAATATTAATACATTTATGGTTTTACTTAAGATATGTCCACCAAGATTAATTCATGGTTAGATGTCTTACCTGAGATGTTATTTTGAGAGTTTCTGCATCTCTTTTCTTCATATTCAAGAAGTATTCTTTTACTGAAAGATATAAAAATGAAAATAAAGATGATTATCTTAAGACTGATCTGAAAGTATCTAGCACATAAATCAAATACTAAAGGGTGAATCAGACAAAGTCAATTCTTCTTCTAGAATTTATCCCACATGCTTCAAATTTGTAAACTCCATAAACAGGTGTAAAAATAATAATGAAGGTGGAAAATGTTAAGGTGAAGCTGATGTGAAGCAGGGGCCACACAGCTTAGCCCAAGAAAGTTATTGGGACCTCAGGAATAGTATTCTTAAATCAGAAGTTGTTCCATCAGGTAAAAAAATACACAGTCCCTTTTTAGTGGGATATTACAAAAACAAACTTATGTAAAAAGAAAGTAGTGGATTGATAGATTACTTATTGTGAAGTACACAGGAATTCCAAATAAAAAATTAATATGTGCTTTTCTTCTGGTTCAGTGTTAAAGTACTCAGAAAATATTCAGTCCTTATTTCTAGAATTAGGGAAGCAAACTCCAATTATATAACAATTCATCCATTTTATTAGTAAATACATTATCACATTAATTTAAATGATACAATTTTCCCTTATAATTGAACTGATCAGTCATACCAAGTTTAAAAATGTAAGAAATGTTCACTCATGGATTGAACTCCCTCCTCTCCTCCTCTGCCTACTCAAACTCAATACCAGAAGGTCTTTGTTGAAATGATGCCTAGTCTCCACAATTATTTCAAACTGACTAGGATCTCAAAATTTCCTTCATACAGAAATTGTGGCAAAACCAAAGCCTACTTGTCTTAAAGTCCAGTCATCTTTAACTTCAAAAATTTCTGCCTAATGTTCTCTTCATAATGTTAGTTTTGAAATATATAAAAACATGAGGGAGACAGGAAAGTAGATGAGGAGATTTTTTATTACTATAGAAAATCAATCACTTGAGGAACCAATGGAATTGTGGCAACTTCCACAGAGAAGTAAACTGTATATCCCCCACAGCCTAAGGAAAATTTTACAAATATCAAAGTCCTTTGGGTACAGATCTGGAGAGAGAGTAGAAAGGAGAGTGTGATCTCTTCCTACAATGTTCCTTGAGCCTATCTGATGGTTTAGAAAGATCCCAAATCATCAGTGCCTCAATTCCTAAGTCAGCATGGCTATCTCTATGAGGATATGGACTCTACCTAAGGTTAACCTTAGGTTAGAAGGGTAAGTCTGCTCACTAGCTATGTGGCTAAAACTAATTGCCAAAGCACATTGATCCTCTTTTGGAAACAATGGCTTGGCATAAAAGTATATTGATGAAAAAGTAAAGAACTTTTACATCTATATTTGTATTACTGTAGTTAGAATCTAGATCAGTGTAACATGGTAGTAAAGCTTAATCATCACCTGAGTGCAAGACAAATTTCAAGAGTAATATTCTGAAAACAGTATTGAAGCAGTATAGGATATCCTTTCCCTCTATCACACTTGGGAGAGAATTGTCTTTCTTGGACTAAAGGAAACATTTATCATCTTGGGAAACTCAAGAACAATGATTTTTAAGTCTATTTAATTCCCATAGGAAAGAAACAAGATTTCCTGCCAAATGTGGCCTTTGAATTCTCAAGTACCTTATTTATAATATCATATATCTGACTCTATTTATATCTGAAACCCTGGGGTTTTACTTGGAAAGAGATGGATGCTACTGGGATTTCTATAGATATATACGTTCAAAGTCCTGGAGTAGGGCTGTGTAGTGTTGGTTTGTGATGGAGCACTTGCAGAAGTTGCCTGAGTCTCTACAGTTAAACCCCAGCTCCTCAAAAGGAAATAAAACCCTCAGACATTCCTACACACATTGCTGGTTCTCATGTTTCCAATTTTTGCTTGTTCTTTTGAATTCTTGGTTTCATGGTTTGCTTTTCCTTAAATACTAGAGCTCATCAGAAACTTTGCCTGATCTTCAAGTAGCAATCATTGTAATGATTGCTTCATACATTAAACATTAACTATCATCTCATGTAAACACTTACAGATTATCACCATTATCAACAGCATAAGATAATGCAGTCCATTCCCAGCAATCTTCAGACAAGACTTCAACACCTTGCTGAAGAAGAAGCCTGATGATATTTTTTGATTTATGTCTTGCAGCAAGCATGAGGGCCGTTCTAAAACAGCAGAGGGATAGTTTCACCTTTAGGAATGATAATGAAATTAGCTATTATTGTTTATATTAACAGTTTCATATCTTTCCTGACTCAGGAAAGTTGATCATTTACCCATGCTAACAGACATAAGCATCTGGAGTGCTCAAATATTCATCTTTCAAGATTAAATCCATGGCTCAAATTAAAGAATGAAAAGGCGGTCTCTTCTCCTGCTCAGGTAATACATTATAGAATTTAATGTATTTTTTTTTTGCAAGAGAGGGACAGTGAGAGAGAGAGAGGGAAAATCAATTGTATTTAGACTCCATTAATTCTAAGACTCCATTAAATACATGGTGCTAGGGTTTTAACTTGTGTATATGCACATAACAGGCAAGCAACACAAA
>PVKS010046322.1:0-13353 GCA_004027875.1 Aplodontia rufa
TTGATTTCTTACTCTTAATGGTGAAGCATGTGGGCTATAAGGAGCAACAACAACAAAATTCTCTTCTGAGACCCTGTGATCTTGAGCAAATTCGTTATATTGTTTGTGCCTCAATTTCCCTACAGGTAGAAAGTAGAAAGGAAGTATGCCTTTGGTGCTGTAATGATGAAGCCTTATAGGTCCTAACACACATTTCCATTCATATATGCATATTTATAATGTACTTCTACTTTTAACCAAATTGTCCTATTAAAAATACACTACATTTTTTCCTGTCCTCCTCCTCTTGTTTGTAGCTATTACACTGAAGCAATCTTCTGACACCCTTGCCTATAAAAGTCCTCTTCACTCAAGGCTCCTGCCTAAAGTCTTTCCTGGTCCCTTATTGAAGTCCTTCTCTTTCTCCAAATCATAATCTTTCTTTGCTTTTAGACTTTAACCTCATTGTTTTCTCACAGAATTTCTCTTGTGATTAACTCATTGACTTATTTAAGAATTATTTCTAATTGAGAGTATTTTTTACTGGTACTGCAGTTTTGTTATAAAGATAATATTTTTTAGGTTGTAATTACAATGCCACTTCAACAAGAAAGCAGGCCAGGAAGCTCCAGGTTCTGTTATTTTAAATTTATTTTTATTAATGCATTATAGTTTTATATAATGTTGGCATTAGTTGTCACATGTCCCTAAATGCACACAATGCAGCAATACAATTGGTTCAATATCCTCCCCCCCCCACATCCCTCCACCTCCCTCTTCCCATCCCCTGATCCCTTGCCTTTCTTCTGGGTCTTCTATTGTTCCTAAAAATCCCAAATACAATGACAGAATTCTTATACCTATGAAGAACACTTTTTATACATATGGCTATAGTGTATACAGTGACATTTATACATTTATAACTGCTTGGCATGTACCAAGGAAGCAATAATAACTAAAGCAATAATAGAAAATCTGGAAATGAGTTTAAAAATGCAGTAACCAAGAAAGCACCCCCCAAATCTAATCCAAATCCAAATTGTTGACAATTTTAAAGAAATTTTCCCGCATGTTCCCCTGGCATAGCATGATCAGGTGGAAGTGACTCAGGTCCTTTCCACAGCAGAACACCATTTATTCTTATTTTGGCTTTGCGAAAGACTGAACTTTTTGTGCAACAACCAGTGGAAAAGTGTTTTGCACATCCAGGAACATATTTGAGGAAAAGTGATAACTGTTTGGAAATCCAGAGAAGGAAGTATCAGATGACATGTGAATGTTGCAGGTGGACCGTAAAATCCCCAGTGCATGAGATAACAACTAGAGCCATACAATAGGACACCTAAGTTATTCAGAAGGAACTGGTTAGATTCTTGGAAATGAAGACTTGTGAATCCCACCATATCAAAGCAAAAAAATTCTTTAAAGTATACAAGCAATGACAGGTCAAATGTAACTGCCCCTCAAAACAAGATACAAGAAATAACCTTACACATTTATCCTGGGTTGAATTAAACACAACATACCCTATTAGTGAACATTCTCCTTAAATGCCTGCAGAAACCAGGAGAGATGGCTGTTTTATTTTTTTAGCATAAGATCATTGAGCATGCAAAGAAACAGGAAAATATGGTCCGTTGAAAGGAAAAAAAAATAAATTCTCAATAATCATCCTTTCAGAAACATAGGGATAGGACTTAGATAAAAACTAAGAAATACCTCTTAAGTGTTCTAAAAGTGCTAAAGGAAATAGACATAATGGACAAAGTATTAAAATTAATTATAAACATTATAAATGAAGAAAATTAAAATATTGATACAAATTAGAAATTATGAAAATACCAGAAATTGAAGAGCTAAAAATTATAATTACTAAACTGAAAATTTCATGAAATATGTTGAAAAATAAACTTGAATAGGGGAAAGGATAATCAGTACCTGGAAACAGAACAATTGATATTATTAAATCTGAGAACATAAATAAAAATGAATAAAGGAAGTGTTCAGAGCTTATGGGCCTTTTGGGATATCATCAAGCTGACCAATTCAAGCATTATGGAAATTCCAAAAGGAGATTAAAAAAAAAGAGACAAGGACAGAAAGATTATTTGAAGGAATAATGGCTAAAAATCTCAAATTTGAGAAATGACACGAATTTACCAATAGAGAAGTCTGAGTGAATTCCAGATAGGATAAACTTAAATGACCCAAGGTGAGATACTGTTTTATTCAGATTTTGCATCACTGTGACTAAAAGATCTGATAAGAACAGCATAGAGGAGGAAAAATTGGTTTTGTTTCACGGTTTCAGAGGTTTCTGTCCATAGACGGCTGATTACATATGTCTAGGTCCAAGGTGAGGCAGAACATCATGGTGGAGGGGCAAGGCTAAAGAAAGCTTCTCATGACATGGCAACAAGGAAGCAGAGAGAACTCTATTCACCAAGAACAAAATATAAACCCCAAAGGGACACCTCCAGTGACCAACTTCATAGAGTCACACCCTACTGACCTACAGCCATCACCCAGTTAATCCTTGTCAGTGATTAAGCTGCATCCCTCATAATACAATGATTTCACATATGGAAATTCTGCATTGTCTCACGAATTTTAGGGGGCACCTCATGGAAACTGTAACAGATTGTACTTAGATTGCTGAACACCCAACACAAAGAAAGTTTTCAAAATAAAAAGACAATTGTAATTTGGGTCTTAAAAGGGATCTTTGTGTAGATCATCAGCAGATACATCAGGAGAAAGGTTGTTGGTCAGAAGGCTGTGGGAAAATGTATTTAATGTGGAAAAAGTTGGGTGGAATCCCATAAGACAGTAATATTACATCCTTCAAAGTCCCCATTTAAAACTGAAGTAGAAATTAAAACATTGCCAAAATAAAATAAGTTGAGCGTGTTCATTATTTCTAAATTTGCCCTATAAGAAATGCATAAACATATTCTGAATGAAGTGAAAGGATGATAGCTATTTGAATTCAGGGAAAAATATGTCATTCTTCTGTAAATTGAGAGAGATAAAAATTAGTGGTACTGTAATTTTGATTTTTATCTCATTTTGTTTTGAGTAATTTAAACTGCATAAAAACAGTTGAAATCTAACTTAGTAAGTTCTTAACGTATAACACTATAATTTGTGACACCAATAACATTAAGTGGTGGAGGAATCTGGCTGTAAGTGGGTCAAGGTTTTATGTTCAATCAAAGTTAAGCTGGTATTAATTTAAATTGTGGTAAATGTCATAAAGTTACATGAAATCTTCACAGGATGCAGAAAAAATATGAATTGTAATATGTGCAAAGTAAAGTAAAATATATTTGGCTCACTCCATGATATCTGTTTTTTAACTAGAATTAAATTTAAAGAAATGAATAACAATGCAACTAAAAGACATTGCACAGAATAACAAAATAGCAAAAGTAACTCCTTCCACAAGATTTACTTGAAATATAAATGGTTTATTCAATCAAATAAAATAAACTATAAATATTTTTTAAACAGGATTAAAGTATATGCTATATTCAAGAGACCCCTTTTTATCTATGGAGTTTGAAAGTGAAAAAAAGGTATTTAATGAGAATATTAATCAAAAGAAAGCAGGAAGAGTCATACTCATGGGGCAAAATTCAAGTCCAAACTGCAACAGGAAGTAAAATATTATAAAATGATAAAAGGATAAATTCACCACAAATTATAAAATTAAAAATACACTTGTGCCAATTAGCACAAAATATATATATATAAGTTTTGAAAGAATTTAAGGAATTCTCTACAGTTATAGAAGTGGATATCAATACCCAGCTTTCAATTATGTCCAGAATAACCAGAAAGAATACCCACAGGGAAATAACCAATTGGATCTAAGAACACTGAACAAAATTCCACAATTTCTCCTGATGAAAATCACTCAATGTATAGCGATAAAAAGAAAGATCCTCAACATAATACCATATCTAAAGCACATAGGTGCAGATCACACTCAGCACCAAAATATGACTTTTTTCTCATAGGATCAGGAATGAGAGAGGTGTATACTTTGCCATTTAATCTGCATAGGATGAGAGGAACAATCAGGATATGTAAAGAAAAGGAACTCAAATTATTAAGGTAGTAAAAATAACATCCATTTGCAAAGAACATAATTTTATATGTAGAAAACCTAAAAAGGAAAATGTTAGAATAAATGAAATTTGAAAGGTACAGGATACAAAATGAACATACCAAAATCTGTTGTGTTAGCATCTGTTGACAATGAACGGTGTGAAAAAAACAGAAAAAGAACAACAGCATCACAAAGAATGATAAACCAAGTGTGATGACACATGCCTGTAACCCAAGTGACTTAGGAAGCTGAGGTAGGAGGATCGCAAGTTCAAAGTCAATCTCAGCAACTTGAGAGGCCCTAAGCAACTTAGCAAGACCCTGTCTCAAAAATAAAATTTAAAATGGGCTGGGGATGTGGCTCAGAGGCAAAGTGCCTCTGGATTCAATCTCCTATGCCAAACAAACAAAAACTTAACCAAAACCTAACCAAGGAAACAAAAGACTTCTACTTGGAAATTTAGAATGGTGCAGTTATTGTAGAACATCATATGTAGATCTTTATACAATTAAACATGAGTTACTATATAGTTCAGCAATTCCACCTCTGTGTATATATACACCCAAAGTAATTGGAAGTAGAGACCCGAATAGATTGGTTACCTATGTTTATAACATCATTTTCAATAACTAAAAGATGAAAACATTGCTCATGTCCACTGACAAATCATTGGATAAACAAAACAATGGAATTCTATTCAATCATGAAATAGGATAATATTCTGATCGGCATTACAACTCCAAGGAAACTACATTGTCACAAAGGAACTAATGTTGTATAAATCCTCTTACGTGAGTTATTTGGAGTAGTAAAAATCATAAAGACAGAAAATGGAGCAGAGGTTGCCATGGGCAGGGAAAAGAGGAAAATGAAGAGCTCGTGTCTAATGAACGGCATGTGTCAGCCTGGAAAGATGAAAATGCTCTGGAGATGCCTGGTGATGGTTGTACAGCAGTACCAATCAACGTAATACCACTGAACTGTACACTTGAAACTAGTCAAAACAGTATCTTTTAGATTATGTATATTTTTATAATAAAAAATACCACCACCCAAAAAGATAGCTACTATTAAAAAACATTGTAATCTATTAGGAGTGGCAAAATGACATACCTTCTTCAGAAACTAGACTAGTAAAGTCTAGTGAATATGCAACGGAAACAGAATTTCTCATCTAATAATGTTCAAACTGAACCAAATATTGTATCAGTTAAATAAAGTAAATCAATTCATATTTCTAACTTAGAAACCTTAAGTTGAAGTCCCTAGTATGGATTAAATTTTAAAAATTTAAAGACATAAGAGAGAGAGGCAGAGAGAGAAAGTGGTAACCTGGGGAATAAAAACTAACTTTCAGTGCCAATGCTGCATATATCAGAGAGAAGAGAGGTTCTCTAGGCAGGAGGCAGGTGGGGCCAGCAATGTGTTCCAGCCAAGCTGGGTCTACTACAGTATCCTAGAGGACGGACCATCCTCCCCCTCTGCATCTGGTACAGAGCAGAGCACTCTTTTTCTTAAGGGTCAGATCATACATATTGGCCACGTACATCAAATTTCCTCTGCACAATCACTCCCAGGCATCCATGCCTGATTCAATCCCTTGACAGCTCATCCTGCCTCTCTGCAGCTGAAGGCCTAAGCTCTAAATTGACAATTCTCAAATCGTTCTGAAATCCTTTAATGTGGGAAAGGCCTGGTTAAACCCTGCTCCATCCCGCTCTATTCTGGGCTCAGATGGGCAGCTCTGAGAGGTTAATCAGAGGTGACACATGGAGACATTTTTTTTCTAGTGTTTATGGTTTAAAGGGTCATTGTGTAAAATCAGTCAAATTAAACTCCAAGAGGAAAAATTTCGTTGTGAGCAAAGCTGTAATATTATTCTTTCAGTTCTCCTTCCCTTTAGGCAGACATTTTAGACTTACTCTGCCTATTTCTTTGTCTATTAATAAAGAAAATTATGTAATTGCAGCCACACTTGATACTTAATGACAATGCCACTTGAAATGGGCTGATTAGGCCATTGTGGAAAGGACCTTAGCAAACCTACCTCCTGTCTGCTTAGAAAAAAAATGTCAAGGCTGCCATTAATGATTTCTATGAGGTGTGTATCACACTTTTCTACCACTTTTATTCATCCTCACTTGGGAGAAAAAGTATACCTGCCAATCTTCACCACATCACCTCTCTTATCAGAACAAACATAAAATTCATTCCTTAAAAAGGTGTTTCTTAATTAGATGTTTAGCTCTCATGGATCCTGTATATGGCTCATTCCTGGAGAAAGTCCCCATTCCCTCCAAACTATGCTCTTCCTTTTCACTGAGTTCTTGAACAAGTTTTTAGTATCATCTGCCTTCCTTCCTGTACTCTTAGTGTCTACATGCTAATCCATACCAATATAGTTCTTACCAATATATATTTCTATGAAATGTATGCAGATTGTATGAAAAGAAAAAGTGCAGGATCGTCAGTGTTTGGGATTAGAATGAGCTCAGAGTTCTAGATTTAGAGGTGGAACAGCCTACTCAGGGTAACACAAAAGCTGGCCTCTTCCTGACAAAAACCAATGTGGACTGAATACCAGTTTTAGAGTCACACCGTTTGGGATTAACTCCCAGAGCTAACATTACTAGCTATGTGACTTTAAGAATGTTCCCTATCTTCTTTATGCCTTATGTATTTTTTCCCTATAAAATAAGGTCATAGTAATAACAGAATGAAATCATTCATTATTAGAGACCAATAAGTTAATTCACACACAATACTTAAAACTGTGTAACAGAAAATAAGGTTTGGTAAATTTTAGCTACAAAAATCAAACTACGTTTAGAATCAGGCAGAATTAGTTTAAATCCTACACTTGGTCATGTAAGCACATAATGCCCTCCTCCTTATATTCAAATCAGAGACAAAGAGGTAATAGAAAAGGTCCATAAGGTAATATGGAAGAAAGTTTTGTCAAAGCCATAGGCATCCAATAACATATAGTTTTCTGTAAATGTGATAATTTGAAAGTTTGGTGCAAAGTGACAACTGAATGAATGTTAGTTTGCTGTCTCTTGTCCTGGTCCAGACGGGTTCTGACCCAAGGGCTGGGCTGGGGATGAGAAAAACCACAGGCCGGATACCTGAAACGGTCTTTCTTTATCCAAGCTTTACTTCTCTTTTTATATATCCATGCTTTAATCTCTCTTTTAAGGCTACGTAAATGTCTTAGTCTATTTGTCCATTTGTGCTACTACGACAAAATGCCTAACATTGGGTGATCTCAAACAAGTCAAAGCAACGCTGCAAGACTGCACTCCAGAACAAACATGGACAGCAATTTCTCACAGTTCTGGAAGCTGGGAAGTTCAGGATGGAGGCTTAGGCAGGTTCGGCTGCTGGCAAGAGCTCATCTTCCAAAGGATCAGGGACACCACGTCCAGCAGAAAAGTGCGAGAGCTCTTCAAAAGAGCTCTCCACTGCTGGCTGGAGCCTCTTTTTTAAATGCCTTCACCCCGCCCCCTGGAGGCCTCTCTACATTAGCTCGTTCATTGCCACACCTGGATTTCGGAGGCACACATTTGACCAATAAGCCTCTACGTGCTCCTTTAGAAGACTCTAGAATAATTGGCAGGTGATACCAATTCGAAAGGTCTGAAGCCCGTGTGGACACCTTGTTTTTCAAGCTTAACAATGTACAATCTAGCGGCCCTTCCCGAAGGAGCTTACGCAAACAGCAACAAGATCCAGGGCAGCTGATAAAGTAAAGGTCAGACCCCAACATCTCTGAACTCCTAACCTTCCACTCTCCTAATCCATCGAGTTGGCACCCAACACATGACATTAGAAGGAAAAACAGGTCATTTGACCTAGATTAACTAAAAATGCTCTGTGCTTTGAAATCAACCCACATTTGAAATTACTACTTAAATAGTCAGCATCTACTGAATATCTTCTTACAGATCACACATCATTTTGGAATGTGGTAGGGTCCTAGAAACATATTCATCTGTAATAATTACTACTTCTGGTTTTCTGGTGGCGAAACTAAGGCTGCTCACAGAGAGCTGACCCAGGCACAGGACACAAAGCATATGCCTGGCAAATACTGGCTGTGAAAACATAAATGTTCATGCTTGTGGTGACATCTGCCCCAAACCAAAGCAAACTTACTCTGTGATTCTCGTCTATACAAGTTTTACGAATTCTGTATAAGTTTCAGACATCCCAGTTTTCTCTCTAAATTATTCTCAAATAGTGAGACTGTTAAAAGAATGGAGACAGATTTCGTTCTGAAATACAAGTAGAATACTCAGGAAACAAACTAGACTATTTAATAAAACGGTTCCTAAGACCCATAGAACCACCTTGTTCTCATGACCATCTCTTGTCCGGTCCCGGCCGGCAGGGACCGGACAAAGAATTCAACTAGACCCATTTGCTCTTAAGTTCTCCAAACTCTATTTCTCTCTTTACCACGGCTAACGGCCTCCAGGCGCTTCCCGCCTTCCCTCTCTTTGAGTCAAGGCTATTAACGTTTAGAGTCCTTGTTTCTATTGCCATACCAGAGTCCTTATTTCTGCAGCCAAGACTCTTACTGCCTGCATCTTCTACCGCTGCTGATCTCTCGGCCGTCTCTGCTGCTGCTGCCTCTCTGACTCTCTCAGGCAGCTTGCGGTCGTCTCTCTGCTTTCCTCCTGACTGCTGCTTGCTTCTTCCATGCTTCTTCTTCTCCTCTGACTGCTTCAGGACAGGGCTGCTTGCTTGCTCACTCTACCTGACTAGTCGCTACTCTATTTATCCATTACAACAGCCAATAGGGGTACAGTGCAAACACGTTTATCCAATTGTACAAATGAGTGGCCGAATAGCTTAGTCATGTGGTCAGGCAATTTGCTAATTACAAGCCAGCTGGACCCCTTAGAGTTGTTTACCACCAATTCTTCTACAAGCCAGCTGGACCTCATGTTGGGGGAATCCCAACAATCTCTGAAACAGCCAGTTTTCTTTAAGCAAATAGACTACTTGGCGATTATAAAATGATGGCTAGCTCAAAGAAAGTTATACCTGCTGAGAAATTTTAAAACACTCTTGTGTGAGCCTCTGTAATCTTTGAAGAATGTCTAAAGGCTCAGAGAAAATAGCAACATGCATAAAATGTCTTTTTACTTCTAGTATTAAAATCCAATAAGGAGGGGCTGGAGAGGTGGCTCAGTGGTTATGGTGCTTGTCCGGAATGCGCAAGTACAGGAGTTCAAACCCCAGCACTACGTACACAATGAAGTCTGGGAGCAACAAAAGCCACATGAAAAACTAAATAAAAATTGATTCTTTCTCACTGACCCTCTCAAAAAAAAATCCAATAAGGTATAGAATAATATACAAATTATTGATAGCCTCCTTCAGTATTAAGAACTATAACATTAAAATTACAAAATTTTAAAATCGTAGCTCTCAATGATGCCTGAAAATAATTGCAATCTTTCATTTAAAAATGCAATTAAATAAGATTTATAAACCTTTTATGAAAGCAGAGTATCTGACTTATTTTTATCTAAACTTCGCAAAATTCCACTAAATACAAGTGTCAAAGGAAAAGATCAGGTTCTTTAGAAGCATTTAAAGTAATTTTTTAAAAAGTTCTTCAGTGTATCTTTGTAATTCTCTCATATCCCATTAAATTCAGTGAGTTGATTAAGTACACCATTGTCATTCACTTGAGCCACCACTCTGCACTGATTCTTCTGTTAGGCATCTGCTATTCTGCTCAGCATAGAGGATTCAGCAATGAATAAGATGTCATCCTTATCCTCAGGAACTATACACCCTGTTTGGTAAAACTGTGCTCCAGGAGAAATAACTGGGAAGATTTTCCTTCTACATGATACATTATTTAGCAAACGAAGATGGGACAATGTATATATAAAAGGTCTGGTATCAGGACAGGCTACTGAGATGACCTAGAGTTCTACACCGAAATATTATCCACTTTGTTCTTGGGTCTATACTTAGGTCTTCGAGAAACTTGGCATGGCAGATGGCATCAGGGGAACTTAATGCATCTGATAAACATTTAAAAATCCATCTTAAAATTTGTGGTATGAATGTCAAAATAATAAAGTGGGTAATCCTGAGGTCAGTACCCCCAATATTAT
Organism: Aplodontia rufa; assembly: GCA_004027875.1. NCBI lineage: Eukaryota > Metazoa > Chordata > Mammalia > Rodentia > Aplodontiidae > Aplodontia > Aplodontia rufa. The sequence goes on from PVKS010046322.1 coordinate 10,234, forward strand.
AGTCTACATAGCTGTGTTTCAGCCCATTCCTAATTTGCATATTTTCCAAGCAGTATTGTTTTTCCATATTCATCCCTAGAACAGAATTGTTCCTATTTCTACCACTCCATAACTCATATGTCTACTCAAGTTCACGCTCCTGTGAGCCCCTTCTAATTAGGATCTTTCATGTATGTCCCTGTCCAGCCGGGTTCTGACCTGAGGAATGGGCTGGGGATGAGAAAAACCACAGACCGGAGACCCAAAAAGGTCTTTCTTTGTCCAAACTTTACTTCTCCTTTTCATATATCCATACTTTACATCTCTCTTTCAAGGCAACGTTCATCTGTACTGCTACAACAAAATGCCTAACATTAAGTAATCTCAAACAAGTCAAGGCAACGCTACAAGACTCTATTTCAGAACAAACATGGACAGCAGTTTCTCACAGTTCTGGAGGCTGGGAAGTTCAGGAGCAAAGCACAGGCAGGTTCGGCTGCTGACAAGAGCTCATCTTCCAAAGGAGCAGGGACACCACATCCAACAGCAAAGTACCAGAGCTCTCTCCCAAAGGAAGAGCTCTACTGCCTGGAGCCTCTTCTTTTAAAGACCTTCACCCCGCCCCCTCCAGGCCTCTCTACATTAGCTCGTTCATTGCCACACCTGGATTTCGGAGGCACACCTTTGACCAATAAGCCTCTACGAGCGCCTTTTGAAGGATCTAGAATAATTGGCAGGTGATACCAATGAGAAACATCTGAAGCCCGTGTCCACACCCTGTTTTTTAAGCTTAACAATATACAATCTAGCAGCCCCTCCCGAAGGAGTTTATGCAAACAGCAACAAGATCCAGGGCAGCTAATAAAGAAAGGTCAGACCTCAACACATGTAAATGCTTCAAACTTCACTGAAACTTGGCAATGCGGTGAAATTAAATTATAACACTGCAAACAACTACAAATTCAACATTCCTGTGGTTAAAAGTTCATTCTTATTTCCCAAATTCAGATTCCAGGTTCTGGCAACATTATCCTCCTTTCTCCTTCCATGATTTAATCTTCTCACTTACCCTTGGTGCTCTAGTATCTGTTTATTTCTTATGGAGACCATTTGTTTAAATATCCATTTTTCTCAGTTTCTTTCTATAGCAGGAGATGATTTAGGCACTGTCCCTCTATGACTCATTTAATGATATTTCCAAAAGAAAAAGTCTGGCCACTAATTTCAAGAGAATAGGTGGTTTTACTATTTGATATGAGAAAAAAATAGATTATTTAGCAATGGAATTCACAAATATACCTTGATTTCCAAATGGACTCTATATTCCTAGTAAATGAGATCCGTTTTTTAAACACTTTAGAATCTCCTGTTTTATTAAATATGGCACCTCAAACATGCTACTCATGGAAGGGAGAGCAGTTCAGCATGTTAAGTGAGCATATGTTGTACATTTTGTTGGAGCAGCAGAATGTAGGAGGTAGAGTTCTATGGGGGGAAAAGCACTTTGAAGCAGGATCTGTTAGCCACTTACTATACAAATTTAGGATTAAGTTATTTAACATTTCTGAGCTTCAGTGTGTTCATCTGCCAAGCTGATTTCATATGTCACAGGAATGTTGTGTGAATTAAATGAGGTAAGAAATCAAAATACAATTATGCTTCTTCCTTCCCTTCACAGTATGTAGTTTTGTGAATGAAAAAAAGACACATTTTTTAAAGAGAGAGGGACAGTGTAAGACAGAGACAGAGAGAATCAATTTTTATTTAGTTTTTCCTGTGACTTTCATTGCAAAAACACAATTTTTTAAAGTACAGAATGAAAACTTTGTTTTCCATGCCTATCTTTCAAACATAAATAAAATGTTCATTTGATTGAGAGTCCAAATGTTATGTTTCTGTTGCTTTCAAAGCAACTTGGCTTTATTTTCAGTAAGCAGCACTGGATTAGCCATGTTTCTAGCCTCTCTGCTCAATGCTTCAACATCTGTCTTACATGCACGTGACAGATATATCTTGGTCTGGGCAACCCAGTAATATCCTTGAGTTATCATGCCTCAGTCTCCTGCTCCTCAGTACATTTCATTCCTTAAGGGAAGACATTTTTCCAGTCTCGTTTCTGAAATACAGAACAACCAATCCAGGTCCCACTTAGCCAACCACCTTCCTCCTCAGGTTATCACATTCCAGCCACCAGTCCTGCTCTTTTCACCCCAGAGTCAGTCACTAGGCAAGTAGTCACAGTCCCCATGCCCCAGAGTCCACTACAAATATTCACAAGAGCCAATTAATTCCAAGTCGGCTGACTCTCCCTCACCTATTCCTGAAAAACAATGGCAAAGCACAATGATGTCTCCTGCCCCTGTTACTCTTCCTTTTTCTGGCTCCTGATTCACCCTGTTGATTCCCCTAGAGGGCCTGCATGGTGTGAAGTGCCCCTTTTCTTTAGAACTGTAACAAACTCTCTTACATGGCAGCCATCTCTTTATCTGTTGGCCTTGCTATACCTCAAATTTTCAACTACTATCCTATATTATTAAATGAAAGCATATTCAAAGGTATACCAAGGTGAGTCTCTCCTTCTGTGTCATTAGGCCAAATAAACTAAGTTGACTTTCTCCAGTAGGAAGATTCATGAAAATGGATTACATTGGTCTTTATGTGTGTAAATGTTTTATTTCTCTATTAAAAATCCTTTCAAAATTTGGTTCTCATTGTGCCCTAAAATTGTTGTATTCATGCTCTGTAGACATATAGTCAGCACATAAACTCTCCGAAAGCTCAAAACACGTAAGGAGAGAAAAAACAGTCTAATAATTCAAACAAATATATGCAAAAGGTGACATCCGAATAATTTACAGTCACTAGCAATGCCTTTCACCAAATAAAGAAAGTGAAATCCTAAAAAAAAAAAAAAAAAAAAAAAAAGATAAACTGGGATTACAGGATTACAGTGATTATTACTTCATGCTAATTTCTCCATCTACTGCCCTGTTTCTTTATAAATTTGTTCTTCTCAAATTGCATCCATAATTATTGAATTGCATTTTTCATCATTGAAATTCTAGAGATGTCAAAATTAATGTATACTTCTCCTCAGTTTCTCTTTTGACATATTTTGCTTCTTATTTGTTACCAAACAAT
>PVKS010046323.1:0-13348 GCA_004027875.1 Aplodontia rufa
TCCAGAGGGGCTGTACCAGTCTGCAGCTCCACCAACAGTGTGTTAGTGTGCCTATCTCTCCACAGCCCCTCCAGCATCTATTATTGTTTATTTTCTTCATCTTTGCCATTCTGACTGGTGTAAGGTGATATCTTAATGTGGTTTTCATTTGCATTTCTCTGATTACTAATGATTTAGAGCACTTTCTCATGTATTCATTTGCTTGATCAATGTCCTCTAGTGAGAAGTTTCTATTTAGCTTTTCGGCCCATTTATTAATTGGTCTGTTAGTGTTTTTGTAGTTGACATTTTTGAAGATTTTGTAGATTCTGGATATGAGACCCTTGTCAGAGGAATCATAGCTCATGATTTTCTCTGACTCTTTTGATTGTTTCCTTAGTAGTACAAAAGCTTTTTAGCTTAATGGCATCCCATTCACTGATTTTTGACTTTACTTCCTTCACTTTTGGAGACTTGTTGAGAAAGTCTTTGCCTACTCCCAAATGTTGAAGTGATGGACCTAATTTGTCTTCATTCACTTGCAAGGTAGCTGGTTTAATTCGTAGCTCCTTGATCCATTTGGATTTGATTCTCGTGCAAGAAAGATATGGGTCTAATTTCAACTTTCTGCAAGTAGATGACCAGTTTGTCCAGCACCAATTGTTGAAGAGGCTGTCACTACTCCATGTAATATTTTGTCCCCCTTTGTCAAAAATCAGATGTTTAAAGATTCGAGGATTGGTTTCGGGGTCTTCTATTCTATTCCATTGGTCTTCTTCCCTGTCTTGATACCAGTATCATGCTGTCTTTGTTACTATGGCCCTATAGTATAGTTTTAGATCTGGAATGGCAAAACCGCCTGTTTCATCTTTCTTGTTTCATAGTGTTTTGGCAATTCTTGGTTTCTTATTGTTCCAAATGAATTTGAGAATTGCTTTTTCTATGTCTGTAAAGAACGACACAGGTGTCTCTATAGGGAAAGCATTAAATCTTTATAAAGCTTTTGGTAAAACAGCTATTTTTATTATATTAATTCTGCCTAACCAAGAGAATGTGACATCTTTCCATCTTCTTAGGTCATCTTGGATTTCGGTTTTCAATGTTCGATAGTTTTCATTGAAGAGATCTTTGGTTTCCATTGTTAGGTTAATTCATAGGTATTTTATTTTTTTCTAAGCTATTTTGAAAGGGAATGATTTCCTGACTTCTTCTTCAGTCGTATTACTATTAGTATATAGTAATGCTGTTGATTTATGCGTGTTGATCTTGTATCCTGCCACTTTGCTAAATTTATTTATGAGTTCATGCAGTTTTCTGATGGAGTTTTTTTGGATCTTCCAGATACAGGATCATGTCATCTGCAAACAGAGAGAGTTTGACTTCCTCTCTTCCTGTTTTTATCCCTTTGATTTCTTTCTCTTGCCTTATTGCTCCAGCTAAGGGCTCAAGAACAATATTGAATAAATGTGGTGAGAGCAGACAGCCTTGCCTTTTTCCTGACTTTAGTGGAAATGCTTTCAGCTTTTCTCCATTTAGTATTATACTAGCTGAGGATTTAGCATACATATTCTTAACAAAGTTCAGTAAAGGTCCTTTGAACCCCATCTTCTCTAGAGTTTTGAACATAAAAGGGTGCTGGATTTTATCAAAGGCCTTTTCTGCATCTAATGAGATGATCATATGGATTTTGTCCTTGGTTCTGTTTAAGTGGTGGGTTACATTAATTGTTTTATGTATGTTGAACCAGCCCTGAATTCCTGGGATGAAGCCCACTTGATCAGGTTGGATTATTTTCTTGATAAGTTTTTGAATACGGTTTGCTAGTACTTTATTAAGGATTTTTGCATCCACGTTCATAAGGGATATTGGTCTGTAGTTTTCTTTTCTTGATGTATCCTTGTCAGGTTTTGGTATCAGAGTCATGGTTGCTTCATAAAAAGTGGATGGGAGCATTCCCTCCTTTTCAATTTCTTGGAATAACTTAATAAGGAGAGGTGTTAGTTCCTCCTCAAAAGTGTGGTAAAAATCAGTGGAAAAGCCATCAGGTCCTGGGATTTTATTCTTTGGCAGACTTTTAATTGCAATATGATTTCAGTGCCTGTGATAGGGCTATATAGGAATTAAATATCCTCCTGATTCAATTTAGGGATGTTGTATGTGTCAAGAAATTTATCCATTTCTTCCAAGTTATTAAATTTGGAGGAGTATAGGTTTTCAAAATACGATCTTATGATTTGTTGGTGTCAGTGGTGATCATTCCCTTTTCATTGGAGATTTTATTGATTTGCTTCATTTCTCTCCTTCTTTTGGTTAGATTCGCTAGGGTCCTATTGATCTTGTTTATTTTTTCAAAGTACCAGCTCTTTGTTTCATCAATTCTTTTTATTGTTTTTTGTTGTTGTTTTTTTCAATTTCATTGATTTCAGCTCTGATCTTGATTATTTCCTATCTTCTGCTGGCCTTGGGATAGATTGTTCTTCCTTTTGGAAGGCTTTGAGATGAAGTGAAAGCTTATTTATTGGTATCTCTCTTCATTTTTAATGTGGACACTCAATGCTATGAATTTTCCCCTTAGGAAAGCTTTCATGCTGTCCCAGAGTTTTCAATATATTGTGTCTTCATTTTCGTTGTCTTCCAAGAATTTTTGAATTGCTTCTTTCATGTCTTCTTGGATCCATTCTTCATTTAATAGGGTAGTATTCAATCTCCAAGAATATATGTGTTTTCTGTTATGATTATTGCTGTTGATTGCTAGGGTCATAGCATTGTGGTCTGAAAGGACATACGGGATGATGTCTACTTTTTTATATTTGCTGAGATTATCTTTATGAACCAGAATATGATCTATTTTGGAAAAGGATCCATGTGCTACAGAGAAAAAGGTGTATTCTGCTAACTTAGGATGGAAAATTCTATATATGTCTGTGAGGTCCATTTGGTTTATGGAGTTATTCAGGCAGATGATTTCTTTATTGATTTTTTTTGTTTTGATGATCTGTCTAATGGTGACAGTGGAGTGTTGAAGTCTCCTGCTATTAATGTGTTGTGATCCATGAAAGGTTTGATGTCGTAAAGTATTTTATTCACATAATTGGATGCACTGTTGTTTGGAAAGTAAATATTAACTATGTTTATTTCTTCCTGTTGAAGGGTTCCTTTTAGTACTAAGTAGTGGCCTTCTTTATCTCTTTTGATTGATTTATGATTGAAATTTACTTTGTTGGATATAAGTATAGTGACACTGGCTTGTTTTCTTTGGCCATAATCATGGTAGAATTTTTTCCATCCTTTCACCCTTAATCTGTGGATGTCTTTGCCTCTTAGGTGAGTTTCTTGTAAGCAGCATATGGTTGGATTATGTTTTTTGATCCAGTTCTGCAAGTCTGTGTCTTTTGAGTGGTGCATTTAGACCATTCACATTCAGTGTTAAGATAGAAGTGTGCAATTGTTTTGTAGTCATTGTGATCTACTTAGCTATGTCTGTGGTTGCCTTGGTTAGTTCTTGGTGGGTGATACTTTCACTGAATTTCTTCAGTTTGTGGATTATGGGTTTCAAGTGCTTGTTCTTCTGCCTGGAGTATTTCCTTGAGAATTCTTTGTAGGGCAGGTTTTCTGTTGACAAATTCTGCCAGTTTTGCTTTACCATGGAAAGTTTTTATTTCTCCATCAAATTTGAAGCTGAGCTTTGCTGGGTATAGAATTCTAGGCTGAATGTTGTGGTCATTTAGACATTGAAAGATGTTATTCCAAGACCTTCTTGCTTCCAGTGTCTGAGTTGAAAAGTCACAGACAATTCTTATTGGCTTGCCTCTAAATGTGATTTGGTGTTTCTCCCTTGCTGCTTTTAATATAGTTTCTTTGGTATCTCTATTGCACATTTTGAATATGATGTGTCTTGGTGAGTTTCTCTTTTGATTCGGACTATTGGATGTCCTGTAAGCTTCCTGGATGAGCATGTCCGATTCTACTTTTATGTCTGAAAATTTTTCTTTCACAATCTCTTTGAGAATATTCCTCATACCGTTGTTGTGTGTCTCAATTTCTTCCTGTATTCCAATTACTCTCAGATTGTTTCTCTTCATTTCATCCAAGACATTTTTGAAATACTGGTCATGCTGTATCAATTGTTTTCCTTTTTGGATGTCTGTGTGCTCTAGCTTGGTCAACCTGTCTTTATTTTTGGATGTTCTTTCTTCATTTGCAGAGGTTTTATTTTCTACTGAAGTTACTCTATTATTAAATTCTCGCATGGTCCCTTTGATGTCATTGACTACAGATTTGAGGTCTGTAACTTTCTTTTTGAGAGAATCTATTACTGTAATGATCGAGTCTTTCAAGTCTTGGATTTTCTCCATTATTCCCTTCATTATCTCTTCTTTTAAGTCGATGATCCTTTTTGTTGTCAGCTCATTGATATATTGTTCTAAATTTTTCATCCCGGTCCCTGGCCATAGCCCCCTTACCAGGGGAGTTTCGGGATTGTTGTGAACCTCTTCAAGTTTGATTTCTCATGCTTGAAGAGATTCTTCTCTCTTATTTGCCAGGTGAACCTTTTGTGGGAGTAATACAGGTTCTGTGGTTCTTTTTCCTGCCTTCTGCCTTAAGGACTAAGTGGTTGGGTTGGGAGATCTGTCCCAACCCTTACTTGAAATGGGGTTTTGTCAGGAGAGATCATTTCAAAAGACAACACCATTTACTCTGAACTATTTGTTACCCTAACAGAATTCCACCATCTAATGTGCTAGTAGCAAATTGGCAATATGTACAACCAAAGCTTACAATAAACAGTAGTAAATTAGTTATTTAGCAACCACTATAATGGACTATCAAATTTAGCCTATGCAACTAGTGTTAGTGATAATCAATACTTTTGGTGATACTAGAAAATTACTATTACATATGTCAGATTTCAAGAACAAATATATGTTATTCAGATTAACAATTACAGAAGTAATATTTACACAGTCTTAAAATGGGGGGTTAATGAGAAAATGGAGGAGTAAAAGAATTTGCTGTAGAAAGGAAAAGACAATGCTAAGAGGAAAACAGTTGAAGAGAAAAGGAAATTGAACAGAAGAAATTTATTAAATTTAAAATAAAGCAGGAAAGAAAGAAGTAGAAAAGAAAGTACAGATCCAAGGGGAAGCTAGGATAGCTGTGGCCTAACATAGGAAGGGTAAAAGAGTTATTGCTAAAATTTGGGTTATTGCTTAAATTTAAGGAAAGAAGTTCTCCCTGAGAATTATGCTTTTCACGTATAAAATATTTCAAATACTTTATGCACTGACCAGAGTCCTTCTTCTCAAGAATGAGGACAGGGCTAGACCGGGTGGGTAAGAGGGAATCAGAGATACGCTAAATGGGGGAAAAAAGGAAAAGAGAAAGAAACCTTAAAAACAGGCTACCAAAATAGGAAGAACTACTATTGTTAATTTTCACCCTAACAGGAGAGAGAAAAAAGAAAAGAAAAGGAAAAAAATAAAAAAGTAAAAAAAAAATGAAAAATAAAAAATTAAAAATTAAAAAATTTAAAAAAGGAAGAGTAGGGGTTAACTGCTCTTCGACATTAGCATAACAGAGAAGTAAAAACCCCTAGAGTTTTTATATATTGGAGAACCAGTAAACTCCACCAATTATTGTGTTGGTACACACCTATAATATGAAATTGAAATTAAAAAAAGAGGAAAAAAATACTTAATAGGAAAACCCTGGAAGTATAGATATTAAAAGTTTTTCTGGTCCTTTCAGGGATTGGATCTTCTATTTCTGGCTGGATTTGAAAAGTTTTAATTTTTTACCTGTGGTTTTCAGGCATCTGAAAGTCAGAAGTTATTATGTTATCAGATCTCCATCTGCTGGTAGTTGTCCAAAATGACTTCTGTGATCTTAGAGGTGGGGCCAGCTGGTCCAAGCTGTTAATGACCTTCTGTCTATTGTGGAAGTGATTAGTACAGAGCCTTGAACTCCGTTACTCCTCAGCCCGAAATCCTTAATGAGAAAAGGATTCAGGCCCCAGTCCACACCTTCTGCTCCTGAGTCAGCCTGTGATCAGCTGATGGTTCCAGGCACAGTTTTATCAGCCTGTTTTGCAGACCTGGGGAGGCAGGTCCAGGACATGAGTGTGGGTTTAATGATGGATGTTCTGCTCCCTAGCCCTCGCTGCTCCCACACCTTCTTCAGGGCTTGAGCCAGGCCTTCTGGTCCCATTTCTGCCTGTGATCTCAGCTGTCTCCAGACGGAGTATTTAGAGCTTGCTTTGCAAGCCTAAAGAGGTCTTGCCCTAATTGGGTGGGGAGTGTGGAATACAACAAGGGGTTAAAGATGGATGCTTTCTCGGCTCCCATGCCCTTGCAGCTCCCACACCTGCTTCTTCCACACAATCTGCTGCTCTATGACTGTATGAAGCAATTTCCAGACACTGATCTTGCCATCACACGGAGCACAGTTCTGGGAAAGGCTTTTGCTAGAATGCTTTCTCTAAAGTGGTGTGGGTTTTCTGTGCCAATGTGGTCCCAGGCAGGTGGAATGTAGGTAGGAAAATGCAATTGCCCAGCTGTTGGTTGCCACCGGCCAGCCGCCGCAGCTGCTGCTTCTCAGCCAGGACGGAACAGAACAAAGAACCCCTGGTCACTCCTAAGTCTCTATTCCTCAAAACCACTGCTATGATTAGGACTGGTGATTCATAATGCTAATCCCCCAAACACACCTCAAAATACTGGAGAAAAGCTGTAGAATTCTTGATCAGTCATGGAGGTGCTGGGGAAGCCTTTTGTCTTCAAATCACCATCTTGGAACCTCCAACCATACAATTTTTTAACAAAATAATATAAAATGTGTATAGTTTCCGAATACTAGATTTACCCCCAGCAGTGCACCCTCAATTTCCCACCTGTATTCCTCCCTTCCCTTACCTTTCATTTTATGAGGTTGGTTTATTTCACTGAACATAAAATTCTGCAATTCAAATTCTCACCAGAAAAGACTGTAATTCCATTCTTTCTTAAAGCTGAGTGAAATTCCTTGTGCATACACCATGATTTCTTTACCCATTTATTTGATGATGGACACCACACCTGATTCCATAGCTTGGTTATTTATGAGGCTGTATCTCTACAGCATGCTGATTATCAGACCTTTTGGATAATATCAAGGAGTGGGACTGCTGTGTCATATGATGGTCTCCATCCTGCTTTCCATAGAGTGTGCAATGATTTTAAGCTTCAACATAATGTATGAGCATACTTTCCCCCCAATTCTCACCAGTACTTCTTACTATTTAAATTCTTGATGGTCACCTTCTAAGTTGAGTGCGATGAAATCTTGTGTAGTTTTGATTTGCATTTACCTGATTACATTGAGTGTGGAACTTCTTTTCATAGCTTTGTAGCCACTGGTATTTCTTTTTGGCAATGTGTTCTTTAGTTCTTTGCCCATTAATTTATTGGATTATTTGGGCCTTATCATTACATTTATGTAGTTTTTATGTATTCTGGATATTAATCCTGGGTCTGAGAAGCCAATAGCAGAGAACTTCTCCCATTCTGTAGGCTCTTTTCACACACTTACATGTTTGCTTTACTCTGCAGAAGTTTTTATTTGATGTGTCCTACTTTTGGGTTCTTGGTTTTATTTCTTGCACTTGTGGAGTCTTGTTAAGGACTTTGATCCTGTGACAATACACTGGAGAATTAATGCAATACATTCTTCTAGAAACTGAAGTTTCTGGTCAAACTCCAAAAATTTGTTCCACTATGATTTGACTTCTAGATGGCAAAACGCAGGGATCAAGATTTGTTCCCTTATGTAAGGTTATAGACTTTCCTCAGCTTGATCTGGAGAAAAGGGCTTATGTTCTCAACAAACTTTTGTGATCTTTGTTAAGTATCACATTACTCTATCTTGTGTATTTGTCTCTGTCTCTGCTTTTTAATTTTGTTTATTTATTTATTTACTTTAATTTTTATTGAGAAATTTATTTTTTGAACAACCATAAAAGTTTTTAACAAAATTACATAAAATGTATGTAGATTCTGAAGATTAGATTTACCCCCAAGAGTGCCCCCCCAATTACCTCCCCAGCCATCCCTTCCCCTTCCCACAACATCTCTAAAAATGTATTAGGTTGTATAACATTACACCTTATCTGCATTTAACACATGATAATAGGACACCTTTCTCAATGGCCAGGGTCTAGTTCCTGCCTCCACAGATGAGTGAAGACATTTGACCCTTGGTTCTCTGGGTTATGCTGATATCACTCAGCATAGTTTCTTCCATAGCCATCCATTTACCTTCAAAGGCTGCAATATCATTGTTTCTAATTGCTGTGTAAAATCCCATGGTATAAATGTACCACAGCTTTTGGATCTATTCATCCAGTGAGACATCTGGGTTTTTCCATAATTTAGTAATTGTAAATTGAGCTTCTATGAACATAGATATTGCTGTGTCACTATAATATGCTGATTCTAAATCCTCTGGAAAATACCCAGGAAAGGAGTAGCAGGATCATATTGGTGGGCTCATCCCTAGTTTTTTGAGGATTCTCCACACTGCTTTCCAAGAAAGAAGAGAGAGAGAGAGAGAGAGTCTTTATTTTTGTTTTTCATATGACTGACTTTCATTTCTTTCATTCTTGGGATACTTTGTTGTATACGTGGTGCTGGTGTTTGGACTTGCGTACTCATACATGTCAGGCAAGTGCCATAACCACCAAGCCACAGCTCCAGCCTATCTCTTTCTCTTTTATTCTACCAGTTTGAATTCTTGTTTTTTCTAGTGCAAATATCATGTGCTTTTTTTTAAATATAGGTGTACTATAATTTGAATTCTGTTGTTGTAGTCCCTTCAGGTTTGTTCTTCTTGCTCTGGATTTCATTAACTATTCTGGGTCTATTATTTTTCCAAGTGAATTTTAGGACTGCTTTATTCTATATTTCTAAAGAATAGCCTGGGTATTTAAATGGAGATAGATTGGAATATGAATAACCCTTTTGATAGTTTAAACATTTTGAGAAAATTAATCCTCAAATATTTTCCAAAGTTGTGGGAGATATTTTCATTTTCTGAGGTTTTCATTTTTCTATTTGCTATTCTTTTTCCCATTGTAACAGTATTTCACCTTCTTGGTAAGACTGCTTCCCAACATTACAATGTTTCTGTGAAAGATATATATTTACTGATTAATTTTGCAGCACGTTCATTTATAGTGTAGAGAAAAGTGATTGATATATGCATGTTGATCTTGTATTCTGCTACATTGCCAAATTTATTTATCAGTTCTGAAAGTTTTCTTCTTATGCAATCCTATATTTGGCAAGCAAAGATAATCTGACTTTTCCTTTTCCTATTTTAATCTCTTGAATTTCCTGCTCTTGCCTGAATGCTCTGGCTAGAATTTCAAGGACTATGTAGACAACACAAAAGAATCAATGAAAGCAAATTTGGTTACTTGAAAAGATGAAAGATATTGATCGAACTTTTCCTAAATCAATGAAATGAAAAAGAAAAGAAAACAATCAATAAAATTATAGATGAAAAAGAGATATCACTAGGGACACTTCTGAAGTCCAGATGATTGAAAAATATTTTTAAAATATTTGGGATAATAACCTAGAAAATCTAGAAGTTTCTGATAAAATTCTAAATGCCTGTGATCAACCCAAGGTGAAACTTGAGCGTATAAATATCAAAAACTGTCCAGTGTGAAGCAAAGGATTCGAGGCATCAATGAAAACACTTAAAGAGAACACAGCAATATTGATTCCAAACTGAGCCTTATCAGACCTTAACAGAAAAATTAATGATAAACCTCCTCAAATTATTCCAAGAAATAGAGAAAGAGGGAACACTGCACAATTCATTCTGTCAACCCAGGATCACCTTGATGCCAAACACAAAGGCACAACTCAGGAAAAAAAAAAACTTCAAATTAAAATCACTGATGAATATAAATGCAGAAGTCCTTAATAAAACACTGGGCAATTGCATGAAAAATACATTAAGAAGGTAATACACCATGATAAAATGAGTTTCATTCTAGGGACAAGAGTGTGCTTCAACATGTGCAAGTCCATAATATAATGCCAATATGCGATTCACCACATGGAGTTAATGACTAGATTCCCATGAGTAACTCAATAGATGCATGCAGAAAGCCAGGATTCATCAAAGTCCAGCACCTAAACATTAAAACCACAGAAGAAGTGAAGGTTACAAGGGCCTTAGCTTACCATCAGAAAATCTGTAAATGACAAACCCAAGGCCAACATCATGAGAAACAGAGAAAACCTGACAGCATTTCTTCTAAAACCAGGAATAAGATGTGGACGTCCACCCTCACCACTCCTATTCAGCATAGTCCAGTGATATACACATTGGTATGGGCTCATTTTCACAAAAACAAAATCCAGATCATTGTTATTGAGGCCAGATTGCATCCTCTATGGTCCCCAGGATCAGATACTCTGGAATCTCAGGAGACCCTGGTGAGCCTTTTCCTATCAACTCATAGGAGAAAATTCAGTGGCATTCACTGATGATCAGGGCTGTCTTAGGGATTCAGTGTCCAACAAACAGCGGTATAGGCCAGAATTCAGGGATCTGTGACATTTGATGAATCTCAATGTCCTGGTCATGCACACTCTAAGGACTCCTCAGACTCAGCTCTGGTCCCCTTGCAATTTTCCTGCTTGTTGATTGAAGGTTGGAGGACCTGGGTGAGGACAAAAATCCTTCACTGGGTCAGCCAGCCACACTGTTCAATCACAGCAACTGTGCCCTGGTAAGGGGCAGGAGGCCTCTAACCAACTTCTCAGTAAGCCCTGTCCTCCCTCACCTCAGTTCTGTGAATGCTGACTGTGCCCACTGTCATTGGGTTCTCAGGACCTGTTATGTTCTGTGAACTGTGTATGCTCAGGTGATTTTAGTTCCTTATTTTCTTTGCTAAAGTAAACTCCACAGCATTTGTGTTCAAGTGGATATAGCCTTTCTTGGGCTGCTCCCCTGTTTTCCTCTGGTTGTTCTCTTCCCTCTTTCTGCTGTTGCCCTACAATAGGCTGTGTGGTCTGCTTCTCCATATCCATTCAGGAACTTGAAATGTGAAGACCACAGAGAAGAGCACAGATACTAGAGTGCCAGTTCATTCTCCTCTCTCTGCAGGTTGTGATTCACTGTAAGGAGGTGTCCCCTACATGTGGCGCTGTTGAATTTGAAGACTGACCCTGTCCCCTTTAGTGCATTGCTGGCAGGAGGAAGAGCATGTAGGAATAGGAAGGAGACTGAGGATTCTTCACAGGGACTCTGAGCAGTGCAAGGCCAGCACCCTGCCTGGGAAGGATGGGGTGGGAGGGTTTCCCTCTGCTCCCACTTTCATCCTCACCCCACATGCAAAGCAGCTCTCAGTCTCAGGCTGAAAGCCCACCCCTGGTGAGGAGTCCCAGGCACCTTCCTACAAAGCCTCAGTGCAGCATGGACGTCCTGGTGCTGCTCCTCTTCCTGGTAGCCTCTTCCTGCTGTCACTGTGTTGCAGACATAACCTGAGGTACTGAGGTAATCTATTGGCATCCAGGTGGAACACATCATAGGACACCAGAAGGAGATGTGCCTGCAAGCAGTGAGGCCTCCAAGCCATCAGATGCACCCCTGGATGCCTACAGATCCTCAATGTTGGATCTTATCTCCAGGTAAGAGTTGCCATACATCTGTACCTGTATATAGATATATAAATGTGAATCCACTGAATGTTCTAGTTACTTATTTTTTACCTTTCCCTTGAACACTTGCTTTAATGTAAATATTAGTACCCATCACAGCACCTGAGGCCAGGGATGCAAACCCACTAGTAGTCCAATTCTCTGTTACCCACATCTTGCCTATGCCTGACAATAACAAAACCTATTCTTCTATTACTAACCCCTCCCTCAACATTATTCCCCCAGTATCTCCCTCTGTTTTCTCTCTCTATCCCTGTTTTATTATTTTTTATTTTTGGTAAACAGAATATTTATACAGTATATTTCCACTTGCTCTGCTCTGGCTTCATAATCACAAGGCTGTCTGCTTCTCTACCTCAGTTCTTCACTCTCAGATATTTGTAAGGTTAACAACTACTTCCACATCTGGAGATAATTACTAATCACATCTTCCCTCCCATAGGTGACAACTAATAATGCATTCGCTATAAAAAGGAACACATGAACCAGTCCAATACTGTTTATTGTATGCTTTAGCTGAACATATTGCCTATTCATCCTTACTGAGGGCCTTAATTTAAATCTGATGTGAATGCCAAATTTAACATTGCTTGGCTGCTTTTAATTCAGTTATAGTCTGATGGTTAATAGTGTTGTAACCAAAGATAATTACTAATCCTACCATTCCAATCATAGATGGAATTTAGCATGGTAACAGTTTTAGAAGGAACAAAGTACCTAGGATAACACTCTTTATTTAACCTGCTGGTGACATAATTTCCATTTTGCCTCATCTTGTGAGGTATTAGAAATTGGAAAGGATAATAATTAACTATAGATCAGGGAGGCTACTGTTAATCTCAGCTTCCCAAATTGCACACAGTCCAAGTTATTGAGAAGACAAAAACCCCACAATTCATCAACCTTTCCAAACAAAAATAATGAAAGAGGGCATGGGAGCCCCACACCCCAGTACCAAAAATGAAAAAAATAGGAACCACTTTTCCTCCTCAAACCTATCTTTCCCCATTGATAGGATACTGCATGAAAACCTAGAAAAAAGCATAAAAATCTGATTTTTAAAACAGTCAAAGTATTAAAACTGGACTTATGGAAAGAAATATGAGAGCAATTTCAGAAGCTGAGAGACCACATTGATAAAGAGCTAGACATTCTGTAAAGAGATGTAGCAGAGCTATTAAAATTGAAAAACACAGTCAACAAAATTAAAATCCCAATGGAACACATTAATATTAGAGCAAACTGAGTAGAAAACAGAAATTTAGCTCTCGAAGAACGAACATCAGATGATGAAGACAGGATGAACAACCATGAATACAAGGAGAATAGACAAGGAAAAAAACCTTACTGAGCATGATCAGAACTTCCAAGAAGTATGAGATGAGAAGAGAAGAAATAATATGAAAGTAATTGAGGGAGAGGAGAAAATAGAAACACAAAAAATGGCATAAAGATCTTTCTCAATGAGATGCCCCCCAAAATTTCCCCCATTAGAATTGATCCAGAAATTCAAATTCAAGTCACCTATAGGACACCAAATAGATCTAATCAAATGAGAAACTCAAAAAGACACATCATATAAAGTGAAAAACAGAGAAATCAAGGACAGAATTTTAAAATCAGTAAGACAACACCAAATCACCAAATCACTTTCA
>PVKS010046324.1:0-13352 GCA_004027875.1 Aplodontia rufa
TTGCTAATCCCTGAGTGTGGAGAGAAGAAATGAGGTCCACCAGTGCCTTGCCTCCAGGCCTGGTGATTGGATTGGAAGGCTGCTGGCTCACAAGCAGCATGATCCACCTTACATGGTCAAGGGCTGATTGTAGCTGCTGTAGTTGAGACTGGGTGAAGGAAGCCAAGTTTGAAGCAGGGACACCACTTGGGGACATGATATAGTGCACAAATGACTAGATTGTCAAACTGAACTGGACTCCCAGGGCCAGGCATTATAACCATGGTCAAGCCCTCAGCTGCTATATGCTGTCTTAACCAACAACAACAAATTTTGAATGTCTGATGTGCATGTTGGATAGGGACATCATTTATGAAAAAAGGAGATGTTTAGGCCATGAAATGTCCACATTTTATACCAAATACTGTCTACATAGGTTAAAATTTACACTGCTAATATATTTTCTGAAGAGTCTAGGCCCATTAAACTCTGTGTGCCAAGTTATTTATAGTAAGCATTCCAGACAGAAAAAATATTTCGTGCAAAAGTATTCAGTGTTTGCATTAGCTGCTATTGTTCTAAGCAATTCAGTGAATGATTAAGCAAACGCCCCAGGATGCAGTTTAGAAGAGATTACAAGGATATACATTGCAAACCAATGGAAAGCAGGTGCTGTTAAAACACAAAGTAGATGTGAGGCCAGAAATACTTCTAGAGAAAGATGTTTTCATAGTTATTAAAGAACAAATTGGAGAGGAAAACAAGAAAAATCTAATAGGTATGCACTTAATGTCAGCTTCACAATAGATAAAGCAAAAGTCAGAAGTTAAAAGTCAGATCCAAAATCAAAGTTGTGAAATTTAACATGTAACTGTTAGGAGCAGAAAGAACTAGCACACAAAATACTCATTAAGCATTTAAAGGATTTTTAACAGAATAGTTATCCAGCAGGATCTAATTCACAGAACAGTAAAGACAACTTAGAACATAAACTATCTTCCAGTTCATATTGACTCTTCAGCACAGACCAGCATTTAGAAAGATAGCAACTATACAATGGCTTTTGAAAATTAAACCAGAAGACAGTATTTACATGAATCCCTAGGTACTCAGCAAATAAGCAACACACAATAATTCCTCAAGAATTACAGAAAAATCACTTAAGGGAGCTAGAAAGTACTTTGAAAAAACTGACATACCCAAAGTTGCAGTATTCTCCTTAATACTGGTATTAAAAACTTAATGTCAATGATATAAGATTTCATCTTGGGAAATTAGAAAAGAAACAGCAAATTAAATGTGAAGAAAGGGGAAAGATATATGAAAGATAAGAGAAAAATTCAATGAAATAGAAAAAAAGGAGAATATTTAATAGAGAAAACCAGCATAAGAAAAGTGTAAATTAGCTAATGAGCAGAAATATAACTGGCCTTAAAACCGAGTTCAAATATATGAAGAGCGGTCCAATTAGGGAGTTGGAGGCCAGATTAGGGGATCTGACCAGGGGTAGCTTGGTCCCCCGTGAGGAAGTTCCACTCCCACCAGGTGTGGGGGTGGCCCCGCGTTTGGCATATGATATTTTTCTTTTAGCTTCTGAGGAATGGCCAGAGTTGCTCCCAAGTGGCCATCTGGATTTTGCATTCCTGCCAGGGACAAATAAGAGCTGCATCTTACTATTGGGAGCAGTAGAAATGGAAGAGTGCTGGTAGCTCTAGCTTCTGGTGCACTCCTGCCTCCAGGCCCTGTGCTATTTGTTCCTGCATTGGAACTTATTCCAAATTTTAGTGGTACTGTAGAGATTATAAATGCAAAGAAAAGCAGCTCAAGTCACTTGAACAGTTTTTCTGTGTGACCATGTGAAAATTCTCTTAAGGGTGACATTCTTTAACACTGGGAAACAATGACATATTCCTTTCAGTATCACTTGAGAGAGAAACAGAACTTAGGAATACAGGTGTGGCAGTGAAGCTTCTGTTCCCAGGACCTGATACACTCACAGAAGTTCTACCTGCACTGAAGGAGGATAGATTATGACATTCAAAATATCTAGAAATCTAAAAATGAATATGGATATGGGAATGCTCTCTGCTGTGTGGATAATTTTTTTAAAATTTTCTGGAAACATTTTTTCCTTGTATAAAATTTTCAATCAAGCAAATCAGATATTTTTTTTAAAGAGAGAAGGACAGTGAAAGAAAGAGAGAGATACAAAGACAATAAATTTAATGAGTTCTCCACATGGCTTACATTGCTCTGACACTTAGTTGTGGATGTGGATGCTGGGGTTTGAACCCATGTACTTGTGCATGCCAGATAAGCACTGTAACTGCTGAGCTACCACTCCAGCCCCCATATATGTTTTTTAAAAGCTAGAGTCAATTCTAAAACTAATATAGTGAAATTCTTACTTTAAAATCATTCCTTCAAGATAGGTTCAAAAAAGATTTGAAGAATGCTACTAAACTGTGTATGTATGTGTGTGTGTGTGTTTATATATATAATTTGCAATAGGATTTATGTAGGGGAAAATCATAAAATTTCAAGGAGGAATATTAGAGCAAAAGGACAAAAGATGACAGCCTTTTTTTGCGCAATGGAATCACATGGTCATTTGAGTATTTTAATTTTGATCATTTCCTCCAGGTATTGAATACTTCATCTAAAATAAGAGATAAGCATTCTACACATTTGTTAACATTCAGGCATTGTCAAAAATTTTCTTTTATGGGGGGTCATTCTGGGGAATGAGCCCAGGGGCACTTAATCACTGAGCCACATCCTCAGCCCTTTATTTATTTATTTATTTTGTTTTGAGGCAGAATCTCACCAAGTTGCTTAGGATCTCATTAAATTGCTGGGACTGGCCTTGAACTTGTGATCCTTTTGTCTCAGCCACATGAGCAGCTGGCATTGCAGGAGTGCCCTCCATCCCCACCTCAAATTGTTTTGACAATAGAATAACTTTAGATGTTACCACCTACTATAGAAGTTCATGATGAACTTTCTTATGAAGACATCTCAGAGGAAATTCTTCAGCTACAGTGACATTTGAAAATCATTCAAATTATCCTGACAAAACTAGCTTTTCAACTTCTAAAACTTAATGTAAAATGTGATTTTTATTTTGGACAGATTCATTCCTGAATCTAAAACTTTTCCTAATTATTCAAATGTTTGTTACATCATGTGAATTTTTTTCATTGAATCTTTTTGAATTAAGTATGATGAAGATAACAAATCTTGCCATATATTTATTGAGTATGAATATACAAAGATTAATATTGGTAAAAATTACAGAAGTTTTGGATTGAGAGCATACATTGAATTTAATTTTTTAGGGTGTCAGGCTAACATGTAGGTATAAATGTCCCTTCTTAAATGAATTAATGCAATCAAATTTTGCTTTATATATTTTAAATTGTTATATGTATTTTTCTTTTTAATTGCCTTGATTCTATAGATATAGACAAAGTTCAATAACAAGAAATTTTCAATTTTTGTTTTCTTCCCACCATTGTTCATCTATTTGTGTCTCATTACATAACTTCTACTCAAAATAATGTTGATAACCAAGGAGAAGTGTTGTAAAACATGGTGTGTGCAGGTGTCAGACATTTTGGGGGTGCTGCTGCTGACCCAAAATCAATCAGAGGGAGAAATTTTCAGGAGAGCCTCACAGCAGTTAACACCTGTCTTGGTAGAAGAGCTTTCCATCATGCTGGAAGAAAACTGGCTTTAAAATATAATGAGAATGATATTGTGGGTAAGGGAAGTGAGGGATACGGGTGGGTAATTGGGGGGCTGTCCTGGGGGGTAAATCTAGTATCCCGATACTATACACATTTTATATTATTTTGTTAAAAACTTGTATGGTTGTTCAAAAATTTAAAAAATAAAGTACTATATATATATATAAATATATATATATATATATATATATATATATATATATATAGAGAGAGAGAGAGAGAGAGAGAGAAAAGAAAAAAAAAGCTACAGATTTTACCATTTTCTTAGCATGCTATATTTTCCCTACTATGTGAAAACACAGAGATTTGAAAAAAGAGCATTCCCTACTGGGATTATTTTTCAAAAGTGCCATTTTTAAAATTACTTATCATCTTAGACTACTAAGGACTGACCAGTGATGGGCATGATTGCTCAGGTAGGATTCTATGGCTGCAATAATGAAAGACCAATCAGAGAAGGAAGATATTCTGTTCCCTTTCAGTTGCCATTTGTCCACGTGGATTGCATCAGTTCTGAGGAATCAGTCTACAGCTGGGAAAAAAAAGTCAAAGAAGAGAATGAAGTCCTTTCCAGGACACCTTCATTTTCCCGAAGTGCCTACCTTGATTGGCATGGGTGGGAGCTGTATTGAGACTGGAGTGCTGAGGACCCTGATGATCCCTCTCCCTAAGCAGAAGGCCCCATCTCTTTTAGTCACACTGAATCGAAGACAGTATGTATGATACTGCTTCTGTATGTATCAATTTCATTCTTATTTCTGGACATTCAACTCTTTTAGCTTCAGTATTCAGATGCATATAACCAAAGTTGGCCTTTATGTCAATAACAGAACATAGGCCAAGGACAAATGGGTTATTCTATCTCCTTGGCCAGTGTGTGAAGGACCTGACCCAAAAAGGCCTGGACACTCTTTTTAGATTCAAGTTCTACCCCAAATACTGTCCATATTATTTTTTTATTAGATGATAGAGAGTTACAATTGAGGAGGAAACATTATCAGATATTCCAGAACAAATGAATATATACTTTGTTATCTAGGGCTAATATCATTTCATGGATGCCCAGCTTGGCTTCCCCGTGTCCATATACTATGTGTTTTGACCTGGAGGCTATTGGAAGACAATAGGATGATGAGGCTTAGTGATGATATGCCTCCAAGCGTGCTGGTCTTCCCAGACCCAGAACTCTGAGATACAACCTGAGACACCTTGTCCAGTGATTGAGAGAACTAAGTTTTTATCAGCATTGGATGTTAAGTAGTAATTTTAACCTAAACAAACAGGAACTCTGACAGTGACTCATTAGACAGCTTAACACAGGTAAAGTCCATAGTGCTCTATCTAAAACATATAGTATGTGTTCTGATATTTCTACTGTGACTGCCACATGGCCTCTGTGGTTGCTTGTGAAGTATCTCTGTGTTGTTAATGGATGAGCTCCTTGTTTTAGATGAACCTGATATACAGCAAGTTCATTCAGAT
Organism: Aplodontia rufa; assembly: GCA_004027875.1. NCBI lineage: Eukaryota > Metazoa > Chordata > Mammalia > Rodentia > Aplodontiidae > Aplodontia > Aplodontia rufa. The sequence continues at coordinate 5,211 of PVKS010046324.1, forward strand.
GGTTTTTACCTTCCTTGGCAGGTGCATAGCAATCATTTGGTTCCAGAACGGACATTTGTCTTTATAGTCATGATCCAATAGCAGTAAGCTCAGCAACTTTCACTGTACTAAGTCACTTCCCAGAGGTAAGCAGGTGAGAGAAGAGGTTCAGAAAGGACCTAAATTATGTTTCTATCTTTCCAGATGAATGAATAACAAAAGACCATGACTCCATTGTGTAGAAGGGCATTTAAATCCTGTCTGTTCCTGAACATATTGGTCTGTTGTTAATATTTTTTTTATTTCAGCATTTTCAAGTGGGATGTGAGAATGTTTTATTTTCTTTGTTAGAGTTTCCTCAATAAAAACTGTGAATTACTGCCACAAGACCTCCAGCAACTGGAGGACTTTGCCATATATGTAGAACATTTTTTCATTTATGTTCCCATTTAATAACAGCTATAGGTAATAACCCAGTACTGTGGCAGATCACTCCTTGTCAGCATTTTCTCCTTATCATAGTCAAAAGGAGATTGCAGGGGAGGGATTCATGTGGAGCTGTCCTGGAAAAATCCAGGGATGTATCCAACCTGGTGTGCTAAGCTGTGGGAGCATGCAGCTGGTAGGTGGGTGGTTCTGATGTGCTGAATGCTTAATAACCTCAGATGCAGTATCAAGACTGCAGTACCATTCCTTGGAACCAAGTGGTGGAATGTTAAATATGAAAGATAATGAAAAGGGAAAGGGAGACACTACTTGCCTAACAACATCAGATCTGTGGTCTGTTTTCTGGCTAAATAAAGCAATTGCTATGGTTTGGAAATGACGTGCCCCCCAAAAGCTCATGTGTACGATAATGCAAGAAAATTCAGAGGTGAAATGATTTGGTTATGAGAATCTTCACCTAATGAATGTGTTAATCTGTTTACAGGAACTAAGTGGGTGGTAAGTGTAGGCAGGTAGTGTGTTGCTGGGCAGGTGGGTCACTGCAGTTGTACCTTTGGGGTTTATACTTTATTCCTGGTGAGCAGAGCTTTCTGTGCTCTCTTGTTGCCACTTCTGATCTGCTTCCTCCACCACGCCCTTCCAGTATGATATTCTGCCTCATGTAGGGCCTAGAGCTACATAGTCAGCCATCTACAGACTAGGACCTCTAAAACCATGACTCCCAAATAAATGTTTCCTCCTCTTTTTTGTTCTTTTTCATCTTTTGGTTTAAATGTTGAAAAATCTAACTGAAACAGAAATACAGCTGAGGAACGCAGAGCAGAGACCTGAGCTGAAATGTTTTGGTTCTCTTAGTAGAACTCAGTGCCTAAGCGGGGCTCAATCCCTCCTTCCAGGGCATCAGAGTTGACCTGCACTAAATTCTCAAGTCAGTTCCACTTGGAATAGACCCTAAATCTCTCAGTTTTCCTTTCATGGTAAAGAACTCATAGCGTCTGGGAAATCATCCTTCAGAGGAAGAAAATCACCCAGAGCACATGAAACTTTAGCCAGGGTGCCAGGGCATGGAAGACCCCCTAGGAGTGTTCTGTCTTGGAGAAGAAGAGGAAATTCTTACAGAGAATTTGCCAGTGCATCAGCCACAGGTCAGTCCTAGAATGAACACTGTTTTCAAACAAGAATGTTTATGGGTTTTCTTGACCTTTGCTTGGGCAATTTATGTTTGGCAGGAGAGAATGAGAAGGAGCAACTATGCGCCTAGAAGATACTAAGGCTAGCTACAAACTCTCCTGGTGTGACCATAAAATTGTCTGACAGGACAATAACCAGCTCATGATTTTAATGGAGTTTCCCTGAGATGGGTCTGAACTCTAATCAAGACAGCATTGAGCTCTGCAAGAATCTGCATATTCTACTGCCAATCCCGCCTGGATCTTGAGCCTGGCAAGGGAGGCATAGAGTGATCCTGATGTCCACACAGCAAACACTCCTGCTCCAATTTACAGAACTGACACATACCCAGCTGTGTCCAACATGGATTCCCTCCCAGCTCCTTGGGGAAGTGTCCTTCCACTGAGGCTGTTAGAAAGAAGAGCTCTGTCACCTTTCCCAGCCTCTCAGCTCAGCTTGGCTGGGAAAGTGGGATGGGCAGAGCTGGAGTCTCCTGAGGCTGCAGAAATTAAGGCTGTGATGCTGTAGAAGGAGCAGTGCAGCTGTGAGAGTAAGAACATCATAGGAAGCCTCTGCTGCAAAGCTGGGACTGTGTGTGTTCTGCTTTATTGACATCCATCCAACAAGTGCTCCTTCAGCACCTGATACAGATCTGGCCCTCACTGGGTGCTCCCCAAAGAGCTCACAGTCCAGTGTGAGACCCAATTGTATAAATTGATAAGTAGACAATAAATTTTATTTTTTTGACAATAAATTTTAAATAAGCAGACAGTACCAATGTAAATGCAGTAACAATGTCTCTCAGTCACTTTAGTTGCCTCATCCAAGTCTCAATTTATTGAGACTCCAGCAGTATAGAACTGTATGTAGCTACTAGAAAAAGTGCTGCACTCCCAGACCTCTGTGCCTTTAAAAATGCTGTACTCAATGCTCACAAGGTCTCCAGTCTCCAGCCCTGCTCATTCTCTTAGTCAATCCTGATTTTCTCTGCTCACATGATAAGTGGAACAATTGCAGGAGACCCTGTTGTCCTGGGGTTTTCACACAGGCAAAATCCAAAAGTGATGGGGTGTGGTGGCTCACTCCTCTAATTCTGGCAGATTTGAAGGCTGAGGCAGGAGGATTGCAAGTTTAAAGCCAGCTTCAGCAATTTAGGGAGGCCCTAAACAACTTAGTGAAATCCTGTATCAAAAAAAAAGAGAGAAAGAAAGAGAGAGAGACAGAGAAAGAAAGAAAGAAAGAAAGAAAGAAAGAAAGAAAGAAGAAAGAAAGAGAGAAAGAAAAACACAATCTGGAGATGTGCATCAATAGTTAAGTGCCCATGGGTTCAAACACTAGTACCAAAATAAATAAACAAAAATAAGCCAAATGCTGCACCCACAGTGATAGCCCTGCACAGGAGTGGCTGTGAGAGAGTCAGATGGATTTCCCTGCTGCTATCTAGGACCTGGCAGGATTGGAAGTGTTTGCTAAGGGGTGGAGGGAAGCAATTGAGCAGCAGGTGGAAGAAGGCAGCCTGGCCAGAGGAGGGAGCACCAGATGGTGTCTGAAGGTCTCCTCTGTCTGCCTTAAGAGGGACACATCTCTTTCCCTGGCTTTTAGGATGCAGCTGGGGACAGTGGAAGGGAAAAAGAAGGCAATTTGGTGTGATATTTGCTTTGAGGCTCACACATGAGAATGACTCTCAGAACTGGACTCTGCTACAAATGCCCAGGCACACCTCTGCACCCTAAGCTGCTTGCAGTTCAGGATGCTGTATTCTCTCCACCTCCCTGGGAAGCCACTCTGTGTGTGTGTGTGTGTGTGTGTGTGTGTGTGTGTGTGCCTATTGTGGGAGGTTATTAGGAAACTAAGAGGACAGATGGGGGGTGCACTGCCTGTCTGGGTCACTTACAAAGTGGTGGAGTACTCAAAGATGGATTGGGGTAATAATATTTGAAATACCACAGGGGGCATCAAATCATCAGCTTCCTGGAGTGAGATGCCCAGTGCATAAAGAATGGCCAGGCACAGGCACCTTAGCCTCACCAGCTACAGAGATATAATCGATCATAACTGCCCTGGAAACTTGAGTCATGGGATTAGTCCAGGGTGACCCTCACACTAGATCACCACCCCACAGGACCTCAGTCCTCCTGCAGGCATTCAGGAAACCCTTTGACACCAAGGTTTCCAACTTACAATTAATTTAACTGTTTTCTGTTTCTCAGCAGCAGCAACCCAGCATCTCCAGAGAGGATCTTGCCTGCCAAATAACACAAATCCAGAAGAAGGTTAGAGTTCAAAAGTTGAGGAGTACTTTCTACTTGGAAAGGCACCATTTCATTCACATGCTTCAAACAGCTGTACAGTCATGGTGATGTGAAATAAACATCCAGAAGCTTCCCTGCCATGCTCAGAAGTGAGGTTTTAAGTAGATTCTAAATGGAAAAGAGTAGGAGATCTCTTGTGGCCACAGAAATAGAAGGAAATAAAAGCTTAAAAATCTAAACCAGACCAAAACTCCTTCATAATGAATGAAGTAGTTAAGTAAATATCTAAGAGCTAGAATATTAATTTAACAATGGGAACACTTTTGGAATATATAGTCAGACATTCCACTGAAAAGATGCATCATTTCAGTTCATTTTCCTTTTTATGTATAATTTTGTTCCTACTATCAACCTTGTGATTTGGAGTCATCTTCAGTATCCATCATTTCATGCTAGAATTGCATTTCATTGGTTTTTATTCCACACTAATACTATATACAAGGATTACCCTGGCTTACTGACTGCAGAAACTTATTTCTAGAGATTTCTGAAAATGCAAATGATAAATGAGTATCGACTTTCTCCTTACCTGAACATCATGACAACAGATGGTCCTGAAAGTGTTTTTTGAACATTTGTCAGGCAATCATAATTTACTTAGAGATTCAGATGGGGAGCAGTATATGACATGTGACACTGCCACCATCAGTGAGGATACAATAAAAGATATGGAGCATATAAAATTTTTAAACTTAGTGAAGAGAACATGTAAAATGGAATACTGTAAAATTTTAGTTATATATTCATGATTGATCATTGGTTTTCAAAAAGATGTGTGACACCTTAAACTCTGTAACCTATGAATATAATCTTCCTTGAAAAAAAGAATATTTAACAATGTAATTAATTGAAGGACCTCAAGGTAACATCATCCTGGATTATCTGAATGTTTCCTAAATTACATGACAAGTGTCATTAAAAGAAACTGAAGAAGGGCTCGAGCAGTGGTTTGGCAGTTATGGTGCTTGCTTGGCATGCACAAGGATGTGGGTTAAAATGCCAGCACCACATAGCAAAATGTTGGAGCAACAAAGGCCACATGAGAAACTCAATTAAATTGATTCTTTCTCTCCCTCTCTCTCTCTTTCCTACTGTTCCCCTCTCTTTAAAAAAAGTAAGAAAAAAAATAAACAGAAGAGGAAATGACATTGAGGAAAGGAACAGACCATGTAAAAATAGAGGTAAAGATTGGAGTTCAATGCCACAGACCAGGCAACACCTGCAACTGTCATAACCTGGAAGGGGCTGAGGTGGAGTATTTACCCATAGACCTTCTGGGTGAGTGCAGCCCTTCCAAAATCTTGATTTCAAACTTCTTACCTCCAGAACTGCAAGGGAATAAATCTACTGTTTTAAGCCACTAAATCTGTGGCTTAAAATCATATTATATATATTCATAAAATGCATTATATATGTTCATTTTTTCAGATTTACCTGGCATGCAAAATGAATAAAGAAATTCTATCTTGATGCTCACTCAAATGCAATCATCCTGTTCTCATCTGGATTTAAATTTGTACTTATCTTTTTTTCCCCTCTGGCATCAGTCCTATGTTGAAGCAAATAAAGAAGAAAAATGTCCAGGGATAATTGAAGCATAGTTTAAATGCACAGAGTGCATGAGATTTTAACCCATAACTTCATCATATGTTTCATGAAAGCAAGGAATTGGTGGTCAGTGAGGTGCGAATCTGGGCTCTACTTTTGAGATGTGGGGAAAGTCAGACAGTCAGTGTAGGCAGAATGATGGGGGTCAGTAAGGAGGAAATTGGCTAACAGTCATTTTTTTCTAAGAGGGTAAAGAGAGTGCACTGTTACAACCAACCCCCCCGCCACTTATACACCTGCTAACAAAGCCCACTGCTAAAAAAAGTGCTCTAGACACTGTCATCTCTTCTGCTGATAAAGGTGTTGTGGGCCCAGGACAAAAGACAAGATTAGACCATTACTTCTGTGCCCAGCTCCAAGGCATGCAGGAAAGAAGGCAATGGGTATTCAAAAGGAGGAGAATCTTGAGACAATGAGAAAGATGAGACAGACCCCTCTTTGAGTTCTTGGCTCTGAAACTCCATTCTCCTGTGGGAGTCTCTGCTTTCTATCTTTTCTTAAGTAAACTGTTTGCTCTGCTTGCCTCAGTGACCCTTGGTTTCATTCTTTTACTCTGATAGGATACAAACTCAAATTTCAGGAATCTGGCATCACTTTTGCTTCTCAAGACCTTATTTCTCGTTCATTCCCTGAAAAGAGTCATGCTTTTTTGCATTCAAGTCCTGGGAAGAGAAAATTTTCTGTTGTTCAATACAGACACAGTATTTTAAAATAATCACTGAGAATATTTGAAAGGGTATCTCCATTGTTCACAATTGCCCTGATTTTTTCTTAACAAAGTTCTACTATATTTAAACAGAAAATATTGATAATTAGAAACAGAAGCAAATGGTTGAAGACTCAGCAACAACAAGATCACCAGAATATAGAACTAGTGAGCACAAATGGAAGAAGACATGGAACCAGAGATGATGCAGAGGCATCACATAGGAGACTCATCTTTAGGAGGGAAAGCATCCAGAGGTAGATAAGGAGATATCACTTGCAAGGGGTGTCAGGCACACAGGTCTTCCCTTGGCATGAAAGGTCCCAGTGATGCTGAGCTAGGACAGAAGAAACAAGAAAGAAGTAGAAAGCAGACCTACAGGAAGCACAAGAAAATGGGATTTTACCAATCTCCTTTTGAACCTGTTACTTCCAAATTTCAGGGAAGTCTGTGGATCCACCTGTACACATTAATCAACCCCCAAATAATTAGATTAATCATAGAGATATGTATATATTAAGAATGTATAGTGTTATTTATTGATCAGATAATGAAGACTAAAATTAGGTAATGAAGGCCACGAGGACACAGAGATCCAGAAATTGACTGAGATAACCAGATCGCAGGATTGATATCATTCCTACATAGCTTCCCAAGCCCACCCACATCAAGTTCCTTTAAAATAGGAGGCAGGAATCCCCCAGAGGGCATCTCTCATTCTCTAGCTGACCCTCCTTCTCCTTTGAGTGTGACTTCCTTGCTTTATCCCTAAAATTTCTCTCTCTTGAGATCATCCGCTTTCTCCCTTGAATATGTATCCACTTTCCTAAATAAACCTGTCTATGCCTCTGACTGGCATACACTGGATTCATTTCCATCCTGTATGACAAGAATCCCATGGTCCTGATTCCAGTTCCACACTTTCTCTGGGAAGCCTTGGATCCTTCCATGGGAACACCTTTTTCTCCAAGGACAATGCCACACATCCATGTCACCACTATATCATGACTATTTTCCTATATATATTTAATTTTAATTTTTAAATTCATTTTTGCTTGACACAAAAATTTGTACATATTTATGACTATAGTGTAATAATTTGATATGTGAATACAATGTGTAGTGATCAAATAAGGATATTTAACATTCCATAGCCTTAAACATTTGTCATTTCTTTGGAAACCTTCAAACTCCTGCATTCTGATTTTTTATAAAACATAATAAATTGTAAATTTCCTAATTTAAATTTAAATTTTGATTTGTAATCTACTTGAAAATTATAATTGTTTTAATATTGTACATGTGTATGTACATATGTATATGTATATATACATACCTCTCCATAAATACAGAGAAAACTGTTACAAATTATGGCAGTGAGAAGATGTTGCCTCCAAGTAGGTATTCAAGCCCTTGTAATGTGACTTCTGTCCCTGGACTTCCCACCCATTTGGAACAATGTCAACATCTTTAACAAATTTAATTTTGAAAATACTTTATTTGATTCACCTGGATGATGATCTACTTCATCAGACCCTACCAAACAATCTTTAAAGACAGAAAGAATATATCTTAAACACTCAACCCAGATTTCCCACTTAGCACAGTCTTTATCCTTAGGATCATGAGGAGGGGTGCAAGGCCTCAGAGAGGAGGAAAGATCTGAGGCTGAGGTCCTCACTAGAAAGGAAGACTAAGTCCCTCATGGTTCACACAATTCTCCCTAGGAAAACTTTGAAATTCCCCACTAAACTGATAAACCTCAAGACAACACAGCCACTGTTTCAAATTTTTTTTTTTATTTTTTGAACAACCTTACATGATTTTAACAAAATAATATAAAATGTGTATAAAATATGTAAATATTTTGGATATTGCAATTATCTCCAGAAGTGCCCCCCCCAATTACCCTCCCTTATC
>PVKS010046325.1:0-13368 GCA_004027875.1 Aplodontia rufa
TAGAACTCCTATGGTGCATGCTGTAAAATCTAAAATAAATGAATGGGATGCAATTAAACTAAAAAGCTTCTGCACAGCTAAAGATTTAGTTGAGAGCATCAACAGAGAACCCACAGAATGGGAGAAAATTTTTGCCTGCTACACCTCGGACAGAGGGCTAATATCCAGAATTTATAGGGAACTAAAGAAATTAAAATCCTTTCTCTTTTTTGATACTTCTTGTTTTGCAAGTCTTTTCTTGACACTTGGTATTTCCAGCTTTCCGGTATCTGGTATGTAGTGTGACTTCCTACACCAGCCTCTGCCTGACAGTACAGCCTCACGTTGGTTTGTCCTGTCTACCTTTGCTCCAGGACTCTCACCCAGCATCTATCACATCACAATCCTGACAGATTGCTATCTTGAGAAATTAAATGCAGAGGGACAAAATGTGTCTTTGGAAGCAGTTGTGGTTTGAATGCAAGATGTCTCCCAAAAGGCATGTGTGAGAAAAGTGAAGAAGGCCCACAGGTGGAATAATTAGGTTACGGGAACCTTAACCTAATCAACAGATTAATCCCCTGATGGGGATTAACTGGGCGTGTCTGGAGGAGGTGGTTTATTGGAGACATATATTTTATATCTAGTGAGTGGAATCTGTTTCCTGGTGTGATCTTGAGTTGCTTCCCTCTATGGCATCTTTCTGCCACATGTTCTTCCTCCTGAGGAATGCAGTTGACCGCCTATGAAACCATCAACATCCAACTAAACTTTTCTGCTTCTAAACTGCTCTTGTCAAGTATTTTAGCCTCAACAGTGAAAAAGTTGACGAAAACAGAGACAATGAGCTTTTAGATCCCTTACAAACCAATGCATGATGATATTTTATCTTCTAGTCTACTCCTCAGAGGATATCATTGTTTCAGAGTACCTAGAGCAGCCCAGAAGAAATAACAGTGCATACCACGTATATAGTTTTTAATCTTCCTGAAAGCACATTTTACAAAGGTAAATGAAGCAGATGAAATGAAATTTGATGCTATATTTTATGTAACTCAGCAGATCCAAAATATTATCATTGCACCATGGAATCAATATTAAAAATTAAGATTTTGTTATTGTTCAGTCTTTAAAATGTAGTGTATGGTTTGCACTTGCAGCACATCACAAGTTAGACAAGCCACATTTTACAACTGTGCTCGATTGCTACTTGTGTCTTGTGGCTAATGTATTGGGCAGTGCAGCTCTAGGTGGTAGTTGTTGATCCATATTGCTTAAACAATCTATGTCATAAAATACACAAGAATTCCAAGTTAATCTTACTTTATTATAACCTGGGAAAAAAATCAGTAATATAACCATGCTTAGTTTGGAAATGTCACTTTCTTGGACACTTGATTTAGATTATAAAAAAACCAAAACTAAGAAAAAACCTGATAATGACTATCATTTATTTATTTAACAACTACAATAAGGGCATTCTTGGCACATTGCATTTACTGCTGGAAGCAATCCCAGGGTGCAGTTATTGTTATATCCCTATGTTATAACTGAGGGGACTGAGTTTTAGTGAAGTTTTGTAATGTACTGTGATCGTGCTCTTGGCCAAATTTGGAGGGAGCTGCAATTTTAAACTTGTGACTGATTAATTCTTAGAGAATTTCCTTTGTGACAAAAGCAGAGAAAAAAGTCATCAGTTTGTTTAAAGTATGCTAGAAAAATGGAACAAAAGAGTGAAAAATTTTATTAACCATAGTTACTGAGAAAATGAGAGTGGCAAAATAGGAGGCAGAGAGTAAGGGACTATATCATTTTAAGATCCTCATCTCTTACTTATTTTTTTTTTTTTACTTTGCAGTGATAATGATTGAACCCAGTTCCTGGTGCATAGTAGGCAAGTGCTCTACCACTGAGCTATACATGCAGTTCAATCTATTTCACGGAATTTTTTGCTTGAAAATTCTATCCATGTTTGTGTGTGCAGGAGCATCTATAATTATGGAATTTACTCAGTCTTAGTTAAATTTGGAGTGGCTTAATGGATGGCTCCTTCTCTCTCTTGCAAGCCTGTAATTGTATACCTAAGGTCATTTCAATATTCGTGGCTCTCACAAAGGAAACAGTGTAAGACTACTAGTAAGGACCATGTTTTAAGCATATTTTATTTCAGTCATGTAAAATTTATTATCTATATTGCTAAACATTTAGTCAATATAGGTAGCTTATTTTATGCCACTTCTAACAGCATCACAGATGTATTAAGTGGCTAAAATGTATATGCCCATTCTATCAACCTTTACTTAATGTTAATGCTTTCCCAAACACAGAATAATAATAACCATCTTGCATTCAAAATAATTTTTAATACCCTTGATCGTTAGCTATAATTTATGAAATGCAATTTGTTAATACATCCATGTTACTTTTCAACATGTATAGGGGAGTTAAGAACAGGATAAGTAAAGTCAACTTCACCAACGAATGTAGTGACTTTTAGAGTAGACATTATTTATGTCCTACAGTGCCCATTTAGAAACTTAGAGATAAATTCTCCATAATGTTACTGGGCTTGTTACCTGAATCTTAAATCTTCTTCCTTCCTTCACATTTGATTACTACATCACTGTAAGGAAGACAAATAGAGTAACTTTCAGTTTTTTTTTCCCAAATGGTAGATGCTTTAGTGGGAATGAATAATGGACAAAAATGAAGTAAACCATTCAGAAGTATTTATAATTATCCCCACATGTAGAGAAACAATAAATAGAAACAGAACAACAAAGAATGATTGATCATAAGGAACAAAATGGCTAAGAACTTGTAAAGCAAAGGAGAATGGCATATGGTGATAGTGTGGTAATTGTTGCAGGATTCAGGTATAGTATGAGGATGGGCCTTGAAAACAAATTAATTAGGACATGCACAGGGCACTAAAGTGTGATGAACTCATGAGCATATGAAAAATAAGAACCTAGTTTGTGCATGAATGACAACTGTTGGGTCTAGTTAAAATTTAGAAGAGAAGTAAGAAAGCTAACCGGGGATAAAACTGGACAGCTAGGCTTTTCCCAGAAATAAGTAGTCACAAGTGTCCTGCAAATCATTATATCCTACTGACAAAGGGGTGTAATTTGTGGATTTAATATGTGTAACATGTTCAGAGCTCTGTATTTATATTTATTGTAATTGGAGATATGGAGAAAAAAATGTGTTTGAAAGGAAGACAGACCAAATGCAATTGCACAATGAGAAATGGTAGGGCATAAATCAGAAGTATTCCAGAGATTTACATGATATGGACACACACATTAGAATCAAGGTATTAGATTCTTTCATGAAGAGTCATAAAAACATGGTTCTAAGCATACAAGAGAAATCAATTTCACTTATGTGGACCAGGAAAAATAAGGTAGATTTATTTTTGTCTGCACAAGGCTCATTGTTCTGTATAATGTTGGTGACAATGATGGGGGAAAAAAAGATAAAAACACAGGACATTCAGGTGATGTGAGCAGTTAGATTTCTATGCCAAAGATATTGACATTTGATTTATCACAATTCTGCCAAAACAGTAATCTAGTTTAGATTGTTTCCAAAATAGTATTTTAAATGTTGAAGCTGTAGTGAAATACTTAATACATGTCCATTTATCATACTACACTTTAACATCAAAAAGGACATTATGAGCAATGAGTATTTATCAGAGTTTTAATTGTAACAGAGAAGGGTTATACTTGAATATTATTATTATTATTATTTTAAACAGTATTTCAATATATAACATCAAAAATTTTTTTCCTTTTAATACTTTTGCATAGGATCAGTCTAGCACTGAGAACCCAAAGATTCCAGAAAATTATGCTAGTAATCTTTGTGATCATAGGTGAAGATGGTAGAGAACTCCAATCTGCTATCAGTGCAGGATAAGTTTTCTCAACTTCAGCATTGCTAATATTTTAGCATGGATAATGATTCTCTGTGAGGGGTGTCCTGTGTATTCTAAATGTTTGGCATCTACCTACTAGTTGCCAGTAGCACTCGACTATAACCGGGCCAACCAAAACTGTCTCCACTATAATGAGCCCAGTATTGCCACCCATGTAAGGTGACATTAATTCACTCTTTCTCTTGAATCCAGTACCAAGTAAGTAAGCCACCATTATTAGTGTTATACTACTAATAATTCAACTTTCAAAGGAAGTAAATGCATACAAAATTGTGAGAGATCCCCTAACACAGCATTATCTGCAACAAAATTATGAATATATGGAGATATGCTTTGAATGTTGTTGTCCATCAGTAAAAGTAATTCAATTATTTCTTCTTTCTAAACATCCAGAATATCCATCCATTTCTATTTTACCTCAGTCAGTGGCATAATCAACTCTATTATCTTGCTAGAGTAACCAAAATGTATATGTATATGTATATGTATATGTATATGTATATGTATATGTATATGTATATGATGTTAGGTCTTTTAGTGTTGTCCCAGAGTTTTTGAATATTTTATCATGTTCCTTAAGATTTTCTCCTTTAATGTCTTCTGTGAGTTCAAATTCATTTTGCCTATCTTCAATTTTAGAGATACATTTTTCAATAGTTGTTGTTGTATATTCTACAAATTGCAGTCTATTATTAATATTCTCAAATGAGTTTTAATTTGATTGATTCTATTTTTCATTTCTAGGAGTTCTCTTACATTTCTTTTCACTATATTTATTTCTTTAACAAACTGTTCTTTCATCTCCTATAATTTCTCTTAGTTCCTTCTTTAAATCTTTTTAAAATTATTTTCTTATTTCCTTCTTTAAATCTTCTTTTAGTTATTTGGTCATTTTGGTGATCATAGTGTTATCATTATTCTCTTGATTTTCATCCAACCCCCTATTGGTGGACTCTTTGGTTGGGGGAGTGTGGGTTTGAAGGGGAGTTTTGTTAGTCTGTTTCCTCATTTTTTAAAGATCTTCTTCTTGCTCCTTAAATTGAAGAGGATTTTTTCATTCTTATATTGTGCGTAAAGCTACTGTGAGTGATTATCTTTTTGTTCTGAGGATTTTCACTGGATTTGATGTCTGGGTTGGTACCAGGGAGTACGGCCTGAGATCTCTTTCTGGTTGTTCTTTTTTTGTTCATTGTTCCTGGACTGGGAGCTTTGACCCATCCTTTGGGTTGTGATATTGTTGGGAATGTGGAGTTTAGCAGTCAAATCTTTAATCTGTGAATTATTAGTGTTCCTTAAGATTTCCAGGTCCTTATCAGAAACTACCAATATGAACAATCAATGCTTACAATAAACAGCATTAAATTGGTTACTTAGTACCAATTATATTATTACAATGTTAACTTCCACCTATGAGATGAATGATAGTGTTAGCAATTACCCTTGGTGACAATGGTATTTAACAATCACCTATGTCAGACTTCAATGAATACAATAATTACAGAGTTTGACATTTACAGTGGTAATGGTTGCACAGCATTAATGGTGGCGGGGTTAATTTTAGAAAGTAATTAGAGCTAAGAGGTGATAACCTTACAGATACCTAAGAGAGAAGGGAATATAAGAGGAAGTTAGAGAGGAGATTGTAAAATACAAACATGAGCAGAAAGAAAGTAGAGGAGGTATAGGATTTGCTGTGAAAAAAAAGTAGAGGGAGCAGAGACAGAGGTACCAAAAAGAGGAAGTGTGAAAGAGATATTAATAGAGTTTGAGCGATACCATATAAAGGGTAGAAAGAAGTAGAGGAAAACTTTGCATCTGGTGCATAATACAATCAAAAACTAAATGTACTGTCTAAAACCCCAATATTTTGATGTTGGATAGATATTTACATTGAATAAAATGCTTGTGAATGAAGTTAGTAGGGAGAAGAATGAAAAAGGGAAAAAGAAAAAAAAAGAAAGAAGAGAAACAAAACAGAAGTATGCTGATTTTAGGTACTTTGGAGATATACTGAGTCATGGGATAGCTGGGTCTAATAGTGGATCCATTCCAATTTTTTACCTTATTGTTAATTTCTAGTTTCATTTAACTCTGCTTTCTAGTTTTCAATTCAGAACAGCTTTTACTCCTTGTCTCCAGGGTCTTTGTACCTGTTTCCATGACCCATAACATTTTTCTCTGAGGTATCAAATACACATACTTATGGATATAAACAGAAACATTAAACTATTATTTGCATTAAATAATACACACACATATGAATATAAACATAGAAACTAAACTATTATTTTCATTAAAATAAAAGTTACATATGAGATAAAACAATCAAATTTGAATGATAAATTGGTTTCGTTTGCCAATATCTAAAAGAGAGACATCACCAGTATGATGAAGCTTACATCCCACACATTTTATTAATACTTTTGAAATTGTGAAAGAGTCAGAGGGCCAAGCTGATTTTGCTTAAAACCTCTATCGAACAAATAATGACAAATCATCAGACAGTGAGCAGACAAGGGGGAAACATAGATACTAGAGCTGCAACTGGTGCCTGGATCTTCCCTAGCCTCTTATGTTCTAGGCAGCACACAGGACCTCAGCAAGATGGGATGTCAGAATTTTGGAGAAGCTAACAGTCTCTAGAGCTGTGAAGTTTTGAATGTGCCTGAGGAGGGATACGAGCCTGTACTCACTGCAGTCTATTGCCTGTGGGTACAGTACAGGTGGGAGAACTTCAGTGGAGTACTAGTCCCGTCCTTGGCACCATCAAGGGTAGAAGGCAGCCCTGATCCATTCTGTTTCCCCCCAAGATCAACTGCCTTAAATGGTTAGCTGTGTCTGGTTACCATCAGCAGCTCCTTTCCTACAATGTTCTGCTCTGCAGGAAGCCAACTTGTTGCCAAGGCGTCCAAGCTACAGGGATCAGTCTTGGGCAACTGAATGCTTATATCTCACTTTGTTTAGTCACTTCTCTTTCTTATTTCCTCTCATCAGCTTAATTAGCTGGGAGTAATTAGGAGGCTTATCTTGCTATTAATATTGAGAAATTCCATAACGGTATCTCATCTTGAATTGTGCATTGTTGGGCCAGTGCTCTGTTGTACCAGTCTCTGAACACACGGAGACTAGCTCCATCCTGTGTTTTATTCCCCAATCTCTGGATCTTTATGTTTTTATTTAACACATGTAAGCATAAAGTTCACTGTATTTGAGGTACTCTTCGGGGTGCTTTGTTATTGTTGATTCGTTTATCTCTGATAACAGCTCTATGCTGTAAGTACTATTACTGTTCTCATTGTATACATGAGGAAACTGAGACACACAGGTTGCTGAAGCAGCTTGCCTCCTAGTCCAACAACTAATAGTTCATAAGTGACTAGCTCTAATGTTAATCCTTTGCCCACTCTTTATATTAATATCCCATTAATCAGTTCTCTATCAAAAATTCTATGTATGTTTCATTGTAATTATTTTCACTATGTTTTCAAGAAAGGTTTCTTTTTTCTTGTACCAGGGATTGAACCCAGGGATGCCCTTTTCTATTTTTTACTATGAGTCAGGATCTCAGTAAGTTGCTTAGGTTCTCACTAGATCACTAAGGCTGCCCTTGAACTTGCAATCCTCCTGCCTCAACCTCTTGACTCAATGGGATTAGAGGTGTATGCCACCATACCACACTTAAGAAATATAGATTTTTACCAACATTCCCAGTAGAAAATCATGATTCCTACTTTCAATTTATCATTCAAATTTGATTTTTTAGCTCATATATCTTTTTAATTTTTTGACTGGACTGGGAATTGAGCCCACAACCATGTGCATACTAGGCAAGTGATCTACCACTAAACTATACCACCAGCCTGGTTACTGGCCTTGACATACAGCTAGTTTAAAAAACGTATTTCCTAGCATATGATCACTTGCTAACAATATTTGCCAAAATGGCACTCAAATTGTGCATTTGTTATTTATATTTATAATTATTTTATAGACCTTCCCAAATAGAAAATTCAATTAGATTCAATTAGTCTTTCTACAAGGCAGATTGCAGATTGCCAATTTTAAATTTCATTCTTTAACTAATTTCTCTCCCAGCATTGAATAGGCAAAGATGTGTTTTGACTGGGAGACCATTGAATGCATTGTTTGCAAAGATGTTGAATCAGTCAGCTGCTATAATATTTTAAGAGCTTTGATAAGAGACTTTTAAATGTTCACCACTCATCACTGATCTTTCCCTTGACTGAAGTTTATAAGTATTTCTTTTATGCTCAGATTTATAGCTCATGTAAATAAACACTTTGAAAAACATCCAACTAATTAATGCTTTGACTTCTGAAAATGGAGGTAACAGGAACAAACTTGCACAAAACAAGCATTTAGGAGTAATATTTATTTCTTATTGAGTTTCAGAGTTATAGTACTAGTGTTATAACAAAAATCTTAATTAACCTATTATTTTGGATTAACGAAACAATTATGCTGTCAACAAAAAAAGATTCTATCAGTTGAGGAACTGGGCAAGCATTGGAAAAGCCCAATCATCCTATTTATCTAACACAACCATTCAGTACTTCAAATGATAACATCATTCCACGGCAGAACAAGACTTTCTATCACCAGATAAAATTAGACATTGCTGTAGCTCTGTGATCGCCAGTCCAGACTCTACAATTGTACAGATGGTGATACTGGAAAGTTCTAACTAAAGATCTCAAAATGAAATTCATTTTAAGTGACTGGATTATGCAATAATTTTGAAGAAAGTTTAAAAATCAAGTGCAACCTGCCATGAATGTGATCAGACAGAACAGTTTTTTTTTTTTTTTGTCCTTAGACTCCTCTAGTAGGTCTTGGGCAGTCTAATTTGAAGATTGGGACCCCATCTTTTTTATCTCATCTCTTAATACCTTAGAACTTCACTTCTCCTGCTCAAGAGTGCTACCAGTTGTGTTGCTCTAGATTCTCAAAATAACCTCCCCATCCCCAACTAATTTCAAGGACTGTTTTACATATTCCTCTCTTGTATTTAAAAACAAACAAACAAAAATACACCTTTGACTTCAGTTACAAGAAGTGATATTACATTTTCCAAAGTCATCTTTCCTTTCTATTATTTGGCATGGTTTAGAGGCTTGCCTTCTTGGACAAAGCTCTTACCTATAATGGAAAACCCCACCCACACATAACATGACAAACTGTAAGATCCTTTTCTTCAGAATGTACACAGATGAAGGTGAAAGTCTACATGACTTTGACACAAAGGAAGGTGGAGAAGAAGGGATACTGAATAGCCATTTTTAATTGATTATAAATTGCCCTATAGTGTTATGAACATATGGCTTCATAACATTTTCTGCCTTAGTTATTTTTTGTTAAATGAACTCCTTAGGGACATGGTGAATGTCCCTGGCAAGTCCACCCACAGTCTAAAAAATAATAAATGGGGGATTTTATCATAAAATGCTATTTATATAATTATAGTATTATAATTATTTTACTAATTATGTTTCATTTACATGCTGTATTATACTACTACATATATGTTAAATTTAAAATATGGATGTCTAAAGAAAAGAATAAAATATATGCTTAGGCAAACCCAGATTCATACCCCATTTTTCTCAGTCTGTATAGTTTTAATGAATAAGCTATAAGCATTTGTTAAAATGTGTTTATCTTTTGGCTAGACATTGGTGCGCAATATAGTTTCATTTACTACAAAAGAACACTGTATAATCAACATTAAAATATTTATTTTAGCTGGGCATGGTGGCACATCCCTGTAATCCCAGTAGCTTGCGGGGCTGAGGAAGGATTATTGAAAATTTCAAAGCCAGCCTCAGTAACTTAGCGAGATCTTGTCTCAAAATAAAAAATGAAAAGGTCTGGGGATGCGGCTCAGTGGTTAAGAGCCCCTGGGTTCAATTCTTGGTATGTATGTGTATATATATATATATATATATATATATATATATATATATTTCAGTAGTTTAGAGAAAGTTACTTTATTGCACCAAGGAAGGGATAAAACTATTGTGTTAGTCTCTTGAGACCAATTCTTGCTCTTTTGCAGTTTTCCTGGTTACCTAACGAATATTAAATAAAAGAACCTTTGTTCCTAAAATTTAGAGAGTCCTTTTTGGATTTTTCAGTGAAGAGACAAGAAAAGAACAGAAAGGGACTTCATTATGTATTCAACTGCACCCGGCCAGATAAATGATCCGCGTTTGCACACCTGAGACAACAGTGCCCTAGATGTAGTGATCTAACACAAAACACAAGCCCTAGTCAAGAAAAGATGTGGTTAGAGTGTGTGATGAGACGGTAATAGAGGAATTTTATCTGCCATGACTCTTTTACTATTTAAAAGCTATCATTCCTTTTCCAAAGGTCACGCCAGTAATCTATAAAAACTGAGGCAAAAAATGAAGCTTAAATTCCTCAAATGTGATGCATTTTAGAGTATTTCCAATTACACAGTGGTCTTAACATCTTCCTATTTTGAATTTTCCTATCTAGCATGAAAGCTTAACAAAATATCACATCCAAACACCAAGAAATTTTGGATTCCATCTTGCTTAATTATTTTGAAACAAATTGTTTGAATGTGCTTTAAAGATGTTTCTGAAATTTGTATGTATGTATTTATTTATTTATTTATTTTTGAGGAGAATGTTTAAGTCTTTTTGAGCACAGGAGAAAAAGCTCCTTCCATGAGCAAGGAAGGCTCAGTGGGTAGAATTTCTCAGTTATGTCTGTGACCAGACATTCTGAATTTTCAAGGTCTCACTCTTTCATAACCAGCATCCTAACTTTAACAGAAACGATGAGGTAAACGTGAAAATTCAATGGATAATAAGTAAGCACTCAATTTATTTAAAATTTTTTAAAAAGTGGATCATCCTGTGGTTCATTCTCGCAGTGAAATACTACATAGTGAAAGAACCAACGTATAGCCCTCACAACACCATCCACACATCATAGTTCTGTGATGCTGAGCAGAACCAGCCCAATTCAAGAGGCTAAAAAGTCTGTGATCCTACTTACATGACATTCTGGGAAAGACATAAAATGAGAAGGAAAGCATATCACTTGTTGCCAGGGGTTGGAGGTGGGAGTATAGATATGGTATCAAGAAAGCTTACATATGAATTTGGGGAGAAGGGTGCAGCCAGAACTGCTCTGGGTCTTGAATGTACTATTGATTGTGGGACTGTCTGTGTCATCAACAGTCACAGAGCTGAATGCCAGCAAATGAAGTCTGCTGTATATAAGTGTTGTCTGTAGGAAAATATTTCCACAATCAGCTATTGCTACACATTCATTGAGATAGTTAAGACTACATCCATGGTCAGAATTAAGGTTTCTGAGGATGTGGAACTAGTAGAACTATCAGAAATTTCTCTTCCTAATGTCAAATGATACAACCACATTGGAAAAATAATTGGGTGGTTTCTTGTAAACATAGTTATCATGTAGCCCAGAATTTCCAATTCTAAACATTTCCATAAGAGTAATGAAAAACAACACTTTGAACAATAATCTTCATAGAAGCTTTATTCATTATAACACCAAACTGAAAATAAATGTTTCCCAAAGATACCTGCATAACTAAATTGCTATATATTAGTAAATGAAAAGCTACTCAAGAATATAAACATAGAAATCATTGTTAAAAAGAGGTGTTATTGAGTCACACTCTTTATGTCTGAAATTGTATTCCTATTTATTTGAAACTCAAGGAAAATAAATTTCAATTATAAGTATAGAAAGCATTTCTGTGGTTTCCTTCAGAGTTGTGGTTGGTTTTGAGAACTGAATATGAAGGGGAAAAGGAAAACATTGTTCTGTATTTTGATTTTGGTCCTGTTTGCATGGTTATATACATTGAATTATTCTAACTAGATGCTTAAAATCAACTTAGTTTATTATATACAAATTATACAATAAAATTGATTTAGGAACCACTTTACCTACACAGTGCTAATATTAAAATGTATCTTAAATATTATTTATTGGTTGGTGTTACTGCTGGGCTTTGTTAGAAGCATATGCAGAATACTTGCAGAACATTGGCTATTGAGGATTTATAGTGTGGGAAAATTCTATTGAACTGTAAACCTTAAAAAACAATTACAACACTTCATGGAAATGAGTCAAGAGAAAGACTCAAAAGATGAAAGAGGGAGGAATATTATCACTCCCAGGACTTGAGACAATAGATAGG
The DNA here is from genome assembly GCA_004027875.1 of Aplodontia rufa. Lineage (NCBI taxonomy): Eukaryota > Metazoa > Chordata > Mammalia > Rodentia > Aplodontiidae > Aplodontia > Aplodontia rufa. Next base: position 12,156 of record PVKS010046325.1, read on the forward strand.
AAGGAAACCGTTAATGAGGGAACAGGTAAACTACAAAACACCAAAACCCAAAAGAATGACAAAAATGGCTTTTTAGAATAAAATAACATTAAAAATATAGTCATTTAAATAAATTTATAGAATAACTAGCAAAGCAAAAATAAGAACTTCGGTATGACTCAAGAATAATCAGTAGTCTAGAAGATCTAATAGGAATATTATTAAGCACAGAAAAATTGAATACTAAAAAATCTGAAAAGAATTAATACCAGCATAGAGGAGTAAACAAGATTTTTCCATCATGTGTGTAACAGAAATTCCAAAAAAATGAGGTGGAGGGAGAAGAGGTAACAAAAGAGATGTTACTAGATAGCATCTCATGATTAAAGAAAGAATTTAGCCATCAGAAAGTCTGGGGCTCTATTAACATGGGAAGAGAAGAGTATTTGTGATAAACATGTTGCCAGAGATAAAGAAGGACTTTTCTTTTTTACAAAGGTAGACCTTTTCTTAAGAGAAAGAAAGAATCAATTTATTTTTTTTTCCATCTGGTTTTTGATTCTCTGACAATTAGTTGTATATGTGGTGCTGGGTTTTGAGCCTGGTCCTCCCAGGTGGCAGACTAGTGCTTTATCGCTGAGCCACCAGTCCAGTCCCAAAGAAGGACTTTTCTAAATAATAAAAAGACTTCTCCATTAAAAAGACATCATAACCTGAAATGTGCAGGTAACAGCGAAGTTTGTAATCAGGAACTGAATGAACTAATGGGAGAACAGGAATCAGCACAACCATTTCCACATTGTTAGTAACTGCAAGATCATATGGAGAAAAATGATACACATTGTGGGAACAGCTCTGGGAACCAAATTAACTGTGAAATGCTTTCTATGAAATACATAACAAAACTGGGGAGCTTTTACTCCTAATCAGCGTGGAATGTTTGTTACAAAAGCCCATGCACGCACAGGTCTCAGGAAACTCACAACACTTCGCAGTGTTTTCTCAGACATAGTGGCATCACAAGAGAATCTAATTTAAAAAAAAATCTCCAAAAATTTTTATTTTCAAATTGATCAAGAAGCTATAAATAATCTATCGCCCAATGGAACTCAAAGAAAATTAGAAATATTCTAAATTAACTGTGAACTACAGTTAAAGTCTTGCTTAACAGGAAACTTTCAATGACTGTTCCGAAAAAGAAAGGAGGAAGCTGGGAGTTTAGCTCCCTGGTACA
>PVKS010046326.1:0-13359 GCA_004027875.1 Aplodontia rufa
AAATATTTTTGAGAGCATGATTTATTATTTCAGTAAATAATTATTGTTTCTTGTACATTCTAATAGAGCATCAATAACATTTTCAGAAAAATATTTTAGATTAACATGCTCTGTATTATTCTACTAGTGAAAAAAATAACAATATTTCTATATTATAATATTTTAAAAGCATGTAAAATAAATCAGTTGCATTGATCTACTGTTAAGCATTTGGGGTAATCTGGGGAATATACATTATTACCTTTATTTTCTGTAAGCTACAAAAGTTGCATTGTTTCTCATGCATAGCATAAAAGTTCTAAATCCCTTTTGCTTTTGAAATAAAATATGTTTTGTAATACTAGGGAGGCTACTTTCATTTGCATGTTAATTGAAAAAAATAGTGAAAAAATGTTAGCTAGATGATAAAAGAAGCCTATAATATTCCACCTAAACTTAAGTGTCATGTGTTCAATCCTGCTAGATAGGACAATAATAAGACTACCCAATTAATTACTCACATACATTGTAATTTTGCAACTTATCTCCTGGTAAAAATGAGAAATCTTTTAATCAATGAAAATGAAATGAATCATAAGCCCCTCTGCCTCCAATGCACCATTTTAATTTTTGTCTGATAAGAGCTGGGAGTTCTATATAGATTTGAAGATGAAGAAACTCAATTATTTAGACAGATATCATTCATTAAATTGATCCATATCTCTCTGATGTTATTAAATCAAGCTATTCTGGATAAAATCATGTTTAGCTTTCAATACAATAGAATTATTATCCTTAAAGAATGGCTAGCATGTTGAAAAACAATATATGATAGATTTTTAACTTATTTCTTTGCTTTTAGTATAATTTAGAACATACAATATATAAAGCAGAGGCAGCAGAATTACTGTATATATTTAACAATGTTAAAAATGGTAAAAATTATGATAATGTTTGCTTATTTAATAAACATGTGCATGTCTATTCAGTACGTAAAGCAGTCTAGGTAACTGTTTTGCTGAATAAAATGATCTATCAGTTTGATAGGGAAATATAATATTTGTAAAGACACACTCATTTCTGGACAGTAGCCTTTGAACCTCTTGCACACTCTTTCTCGTCATTGGAATAGCCTGACCAAGTGTCTCACATTCATATCTCTAGAGAATTCTGTATCTGATTGTAAACATAATTTCCTTCAACGTTTTATCAAAATACTTAACCGGCACAAATAAATGACTTATTCTAAGACCATTGCAGAAATCACTGTGATTTAGAAGGGGGACAAACAGACAAATATTAGATAGTACCATCACAATAAAAGTAATGGTATTAACTTAAGCCAACTAGCAAAAGCATTACAATGAGCACATTATTACTTGTCATGAAATAAAATTAACTAGCAATATTGTTTGTTATCTTCATCATTTCATATAATCTATTTACAATGATTTAGTCTATAGATAGATTTTAGAGATTTTTATTAAAACAATTACTATAATTTTCCTAAGACAGGTCTTTGAACAGAGTTTTAAAGTGTAATAGTCAGAGGATAATAATGTAAAGTCAGTCACTTCATACTATATCCCTGGAAAAGTATTTTTACTGTGCTAAAGTTTAAAGACAATGTGTCTCTGTTGCACTAAATACTACAAACATCCGAAGAAACTCTTGGAGAAATCCATCACCTCCCATTTTCTTCACCCTATCATCTCATCACCAATCCCTGCAAATATGTATGGAACTCTGTTCACAGAAACACTCCCAAGCACTTAAGATTCACTGACTGTCTTAGCTATTTCTGTGCCAGTCTGAGGCTTGAGATATTTTTAACACTGCTTCAGCATTTCCAACTATACATTTTCTCTGGAATATTTCCTTGTCCTTGGAGTTCTGTTCTGTAACTTATATAACAGCTTCTGATCAAATTCCACATGTTTCTTAAATTTTACTTGCTCTTTAGTGTTTGGCCTTCAGAGGAGCATAAAAGATTTTTTTTCATTGTACAATATACTGACATATATATATATATATATATATATATATTCATTTTAACAATATTTCCTGAATACCTACTGCATCTATTTAATATTAAGCAAATTTTGTAGTTTAAGAAATATACCAGTACTCTGCACAAAAATTTCTTTCACCATGGTTATTAACTGAGAAAATAAACAAATAATTTGTTCCATGTATTCATGTATTACTAGTAACAGGGCTAGAAAATCCTGGGTGTTTCTGATTATTTTATAGATGGTGCCTTAATCTGTTTTCTGTTTATTTTTAGAAAATATTTGAGACCTGTAATTTTATGAAGAACACAGGTTAATTTAGCTCACAGTTCTGGAAGTTGGGAAGTCCATGAACTGGCATCTGCTCAGCAACTGGTTATGGTTTTCTGGCTGCATCATAACATTGTAGACTGTATCACAAGGCAAAACTGAGCAAGCATGCCAGCAAGAACTTGATTGTCTAAAGACACTTACATGATAAAACATTAATCCATTTAGAAGAGCAAAAATCTCATGCAGAAGAACAAGAGACCCAAAATAGCCAAGGAAATTCTGAACCTAAAACAATGTTGGCAGCATCATAATACCTGATTTCAAGTTATATTACAGAACTATACTAACAACAACAGAATATAGTAATGGCATAAAAACAGACAAATAAACAAACGGAGTAGAATAGAAGACACAGAGACAAACCTAATAGATACCGGCATCTGATCCTTGACAAAGGTGCTAAAAGCACATTGGAAAAGAGAGTCTTTTTAACAAATGGTGCTGGGTAACTTTTATATCCATGTGCAAAAGATTGAACCAGATATTTATTTCTCACTCTGGAAAAAATACTTTAAAAAGTCAACTCAATGTGTATCAAAGAGCTAGGAATTAAACCAGAAACTATTAGAAGAAAATATAAGATCAACACTTTCAAGTATAGATGCAGGCAATGACTTCCATAATAGATCTTCTAATACTTAGGAAATACCCCCAAGAGTTTGCAAGTAGAATGGCATCTAATTAACAAAATTTGCATAAAAAGCAACAAGACTGTGAACAGAGAGCCTATAGAATGGGAAAATATCTTCACCAGCTACTCTTCTGACACAGGATTAGTATCCAGAAAATATAAAGAACTAAAAAACTTTACAAAAGAACATAAACAAGTCAATCAAAAAATGGGCACACAAAATAGTCATTTCTTATCTTCTTTTTTTAAAGAGAGAAGGACAGAGAGACAGAGAGAGAGAAAGAGAGAGAGAGGTAGTCAACCTTATCCAGTCTTTCATGTGGCTTTTGCTGCTCTGACACTCTGCTGTATATGTGGTGCTGGGGTTTGAACCCGCATCCCTGTACATGCCAGGCAAACACTACAACCACCAAGTGACCACTGTAGCCCAAATAGCCATTTCTTAAAAGAAATTCATATGGACAATAAAGGTATGAAAAAAGTGTTTCACATCCTCAGCAATCAGAGAAATATAAGTCAAAACTACACTGAGATTTATTTTCATTTCAGTTAAAATTCAATCATCAAAAATACAAATACATGTGTTAATGGTGATGTAGAGATAAAGAAACGCATATACTTATGGTGGAGTTGTAAATTAGTGAAACCACTGTGGAAATAAGTATGTGGTTTGTTCAAAAGAATAGGTGTAGAACCACTATATGACACAGCTATATTGTCACTCCTGGGTATTTGTCCAACAGAACTAACATCATTTTATTATAGCAATACATGAATACATAAATTTATACCCATGCAGTTCATAATAATCTATGAAATCAGCTTAGTTGTGTGTCATTTCCAAAACTGGAATCTTTCTGTGGTCATTGCTTACCCTGCAGGTCTTTACAGCAATGACTGTTTATCTCCCACATGCTACATTACCCTGAGCCTGGAGACAGACTGATGGCTATCTTGCTAACAATTTCTCTTAAAGATTGAAAGTTGACTCACTGGAATGTCTACAGGCTCTTGCCATAGAGAAATAAGCACTTTGTTTATGGTAAGAGACAAAATATAGTATATATGCACAATGGATTTTTATGCACCAAAACTAAGAATGAAATCCTCCATTTGCAGGAAAATGGGTCGATCTGGATAACATCATGCTAAAAGTCACCTCAGAAAATCAAGGGTCATATTTTTTTCTCATATATAGAAGCAGGACAAAAAGTAAAAAAGGGATTTACCATGAAAATGAAAATAGAAGAAAAATCAGTAGAGTAGAAGATAGGTATTAGGAGGAAGAGATGTAAAGGGAATTGAATTGAATTATTGGGAATGAAATGACCAAATTGTATGATGTTCATATGCAAGTATGTAACAATAGACCCTATATTTATAAAGTTAAAATGTACTAATTTAAAACACAGCCTCTAGGAAAGTGGCAGTGTGAGGAAGAAGAACACTGCAGGCAAATTGGAAAATACTAAGAATTTATTAGATATTAATGGTCCTGCATTGAAAGTGAGTACAATTATTTAGCTATTTTGAATTAAGTTTTTCAAATTTATTACTATCTGGAATCAGGATCAAAATAGATAATATTTTTTGTTTAACTAAAGTAGGGATTACAACACTGGAAATAATGACATTCTTATAAAAATTGCAAGGTTTTTGTAGGGCACAATTACGAAGATGAGACTATGAACCATATGCTGAGTAGTAATGTTAGGAAGAAATCATGAGAAATGAGAGACCTCAAAAACTGAAAAAAATTAATGGAATATGTGTTCCAGTTTTCCAGAATTATAGATGTTCTGGAATGAGGTGGCAAGATAGCAGTAATGGCTAGAAACCACTATAAGTTACATAAAACTGAGGGAGAAATTACAGGTTATGAGGATGTTTATGATAGGTACAACTGAGGAGGTAGCTTTGCTATAGAAAACTACTAGAAGATAAGATGTAATGCTATGCAACATAATCCTTTTTTAGAGATATTGCAGGAATGGGAAGGGAGAGATAAGGATGAGTATTTGGGGGGGGCACTCCTGGGTGTAATTGTAATATCCAGAATCTATACACATTTTATATTATTTCGTTAAAAACTTGTATGGTTGTTCAAAAATTTAAAAAATTTAAAAAAAGAAGAAAAGTTGATAAGGAATAGTGGGATGAAAGTATTGAGATCATTAGCTGCATATTTTAAGAATTATGGCCAGAGGAGTACTGCATACACACCAGTGGGTCAAGTTTTAAATCTTATAATAAGAGAAATTGTTAGAAAACTGTCTATCAATCTACCTCCAGGTTTAGGGTAATGTAGATTGTGGGAGAAAAAAAAAAGTCAGTATTTTAATGAGCTATAGGCTAAACAATGACCACAGAAAGATACCAGGCTTGTTTAAAGTTAGTAGTGAAGAAAGGAAACATTTGGAGAAGGAGTTCAGGACATTAGGAATTTGCTTATCATAATTCAGAATTCAACTGGAAGGAGACTGAAAGTATACGAAGGTTAGGAAATGTGATCATAAAACATGAAGATATACAGGTCTAATGATAATCTGGGAAATGTGAGATTTTATGTAAACTGAAGTAAATGCAAAAATAGGGTATCTCTTCTGTAAGTTTTTGATTTTTCTTGCTCTTCCCAAACAAGTTAAATTTCATTGTTTCAACTTATAGAATAAAAAAAAGAAAGTGAACATTATTTCTTTGTTAGTTCCAAAATTCTTGAATATATAACTCGGAAACAAGCAGTGTAAAGATGAGTATGAAGATAAAAGTTCATGTATAAAATGTGAAAACTTCACTACAATCTTAGTGTTATCCCATATCTATGCAAGATGGGGTATGTATATTATTTGGAACAGATATAATTATCCAATTTTCCAACAGCATTGTTCTTAAAACTTAACTATTAGGATTTGTATCTGTTAAGTTCCAGCTTTGTTTCAGATGTGATGATTGAATGAAACAGCTCACAAAATAATGCAAAGAAACTAACAGATGACGTATACTTTCTTTTGTTTTCTCACTCTGTTAAAGGGAGAGAGAGAGAGAAACAATTTTATTTAGCTTTTCATGTGGTTTTTGTTGCTCTTGCACTTCATTATATGTGTTGCCATGGTTCAAATCTGGCTGGGTCCGCATGCATGCCAGGCAAGTGCTGCAAGCACAGTAACCATTGAGCTAACACTCCAATCCCAAGTATACTTTCTTTACATGCTGTTACAACAAGTTTGGAATACACTATCCTTAGACTACTCTCTCCCCATCTTGTTAAATTGATACATGTGACACGTGATTGTCCATTTCTTAGGCTCAATTGAATGGATTTTATTACATCCTTTTCTTCAAATTGATTTTGAGACTGTTTTTCCTGGATAAGATAGAATTTCCCTTTCTCTAATTTGAATTCATTAAACCTTTGAGAGAAGATGGATGGGGAAAAATGAGGTGAAGATACTCAGCAAGTTTCTTCTTCCTTGTTACCCTTCTAATGTTGTAGTATTTTAATGTGTAATTTAGACATACATAGGGTTAATTTTCCAAATCATTTTTTTTTGCAATATTGAGATTTGAACCAAGGTTTCTTGCCTGCTAAGCCAAGTGCTCTACCACTGAGCCATACCCTCAACCCTTCCTAATCTCATTAATGCAATTTAAAAGCAATTCCGTGGGGTGGAGTGGTGGCTTGGCAGTTACAGCGTCTGACATGGGCAAGTACACGAGTTCAAACCCCAGCACCATGTACACAATGAACTGTCTGAAGAATGAAAGTCACATGAAAAACTAAATAAAAATTATTTCTCTCCTTCTGTCTCTCTCACTGTCCTCTCTTTTTTTTAGAAAGCAATTCCATGTCTCTTCTTTTTACTTTCACATAATGAATTAACATATTTGTATATGTGTACGTTTATATATATGTATAATTTTCATATGCTACTTTTAGTATATAAAGCCTCCTCTCACAAACACACGTGCAAATGCATACATACATACACATACACTCACAAACTCAATCACGTTCTATATAATATATAATATATGTGTATGTATATAGGGTACTCTAGAGAGAGACTCTGATTCTGTGCTTCAGGAGTACCCTGAGAATACTCTGTAATAGGCAAAATTTAAATTGCCTTTCAAACAAACATATTCTCCCTGTGCCCAACCAGTTTAATTATGGAAATCTGAATTGGTGCAATTGATTTCCTCTCTAATTTTCTTTATTCTTATGCTCTTTTTACCCACAAACTCTATAACTTGCTAAACAAGATTTAAGAACCCTCCAAGTTAAGTTCTCCCTGAGTGGTACTATCTTGACTTGTCACAGATGTACTTAAAGTTTAGTGGATAATCAGAACTTTATTCTTAATCCTCTAAGTAGGAATTATGTCTTCCATTAAGGATTTGAAAATATGTACATAAATACATAACAAATAAACTTATGTAACTTAATGGTTGTATATGGATGTCCTTCATTTATTTTGAAGGCTTGAAGCACAGAAGAACTTAGCTGGGTTAGATTTTGGTCACTCAAAAGTTGAAAGAAGGAAACAGAGATTTAGGTGTAAGAAAAGTTGTAGACTGGGAAATTTTAACCTAGTAATGAGAAATACATACTGAATCTGAAATGTGTGTGCATTTCTCTTTTTGGAGGGCAAGGTGATATTCAGAATCTTTCATAAAATTTTCAGCTGCTTTGTTTAGGGTTTTGTGGTCCCAATATTCATTGACTCATATTTTCCTTTTTATGTTTTGATATTTTGATGGGAAAAAATAAAACTTTACAGGCAGAAAAATCACCAATATATATGTGATTTGCACAAGGATTTTTTTTATCATGCAGTTAATTTGCTTTTAAAACTTTCTTTTATGAGAAAGTAGCCAGATGATTCAACTTGTGGATTTGCCCTGAAGAAACCCTGTTTGTCAAGAGGTAGAAGGAGTATAAGGAATTAAATTTTTATTAGTGCAACTGTACAAGCTTATATGAAAAAAACACATAAAATACCAATGTACTATTTACTTTGCTTAAGTTTAAAACAAAATGTAAAATATTAAGAAGGATATAAAATTTTATTCAAGTGGCATATTTCCCTAAGGCTTTGTTGATTTTTGAGGAAAGTAAACTAAATTTTAAGAAATATTTTGATTTTAAGAAGTTTTAGCTAAAATTATGATTAATTTGAAGATCATTTATTTGTGACAATGACTTACATCTATTATGTGCATATCATTAAAGCTGCAAAAGTGATTAAATGTTTCAATTTGGAATAAAGACAAAATAACCCTATTTTCCTAGTTAAATGGCTGAATGTGTGGTTTTTTTCCTGCATAATTTTCCCTGATTTCATTATTTATCTTGGTGTCCAACTCAAGTATTCATTCTCTTCCCTGTTCTCTGATTTGATAATTCATTAAATAAAACATTTATTCCAATGTTGTGATTGTCTTTATCCTAAGCTTACAGGAATGAGAGCAGAAAAATATAGTTCTAGTGAATGAACAAAGGAAAAGTAAAATTTTGGGGGAGTTGAAATTTTCTAATAATCCTCAAATCAAGCAGATAATCAGTTGAACCTTGAATGGACTCTATAGCCTGTTTGTATTCCATCAGTACCATTAAAATTAAATCTTAACTGGACTATTTTTTGGGGAAAACATTATTAGATATTTGTACACTTTATGGAAATTTTTATCTGTTATGCATTATATTAAACATCTATGCATTCAAAATAATGGACAATATTTCATAAAATTTTGCTTCTGATTAAACCATTGGAGGTACTGCCTGGGACACACAGAATGCATGACACACTATGGTATTAGAGTCAGAATAATTCAATGGTGATTGCATTGAAATGACAATTACAGGACTTACTAAGTTATTGATAATTTCAAAATTTAACTGATATTTATCATGGGCACATGTTCATTTTGTTTCCCTTCTTCAGAATTTATGAATTTGAGAACAAACTATAATTGATTTTTATGCTTTTCAAAATTGCAAGATCTCTAACCATCACCAGCTATTAGTAGATCAATTTTCTATCACATGTAGGATGTTGGTAAATATCAGAAAGAAGAATGAAAAGAACTGCACCAAGTAGTATCTGTTACAAGTGAATGGAAATACCCCAATCTGATAAGTGTTTTTCAAAGTAGTCATTAAATAATATAAATCACATGTTCTTAATTTCTTTATAATTAATTACTTGTGTATTTATAAGTAATATCACTTCCTCTAAATAACCATTTTCAGTGATTATATACTCAATTTTTGCCATAATACGTATTAGCTTGTACTTGGCTTATTTTTCAGATTTTGAAAGTAATGTCAATACTTACACTTTAGTTCTTTTCTGTTTTGCTCATCATACAGAAAGATCAGATTATAAAAACTCATAAACTGATACCATCACATTGGCTACATTTTTACTCTGTTTTATATTTTCTCTTTCAGGAGTACGTCAGTCAGTTTGCTGTCACTGTGACAAAATATCAGAGATGATCAACTTTGAAAGTGGGAACGACTTATATTTGCTAACAGTTTCAGAGGTTTCATTCCATGGTCACTTGTCTCCACTGTTTTTGGGCCCATGGTGAAGCAAAATGTTACGACACAGCGTAAAAAACAATCCACCTTATGGTGTTAGAAAACAGAGAAAAAAAGAGGAAGGTGGGTGGTGGAACACAAATGTCTCCTTCAATGGCAAGCCTCCCATGACCTAATTTCTTTTCTGTAAGTTCTATCTCCTAAAGGTTACAACAGATTCCAAAAATGTCACAAACTAATGATCAAACATTTAGCGTATGAGACTTTGAGGGACATTTAAGGTGAAATCATAAAAACAGACAACACAATTCTATGTTATGATTAATCTTTTACTGATGACCTTGTTTTCAGTTCAAGGGACTGAAAAATATATTTCTTTATAGTATTTTCAACAAGAACAATCCTAAAAATAAATTTATTACCCTATTAGAGTTCTAGGCAACAACAATGTATGGAAACCATTTGGAGACTAGTGAAATGTTGCGGTCTGTATAAGTCACAGGTCTTTCCTATCAGCAATAGAGTACAACTTTAGGTGAAGTAAACACAAAGGTAGATACCTTTTAAATATAGAAGTTAGAAAAGTGTCATTTAAATCAGATGAAGTAGAATTTTAGAAAGGTCACAATTCATATGTCTGAAAAAGTTAATAATATAAGTCAGGGCTCTGCACCCATGATTGTCCATACAATAGTCAGTGGATGTTGCAACTTTAACCTACTATTTTTCCAGTTGATTTACTTAAAGGAGAATAAATTGGTGGCAAGAAAGATCATGTTTATAAGCCTAGGCTACCAAATCTGTTTGCCAAATGGTAGAAAGATATTCCCTTTACATATTTTCATATTCAAGAAGACATAATAGTAGAGAATAATAATGGAGAATTCCCAAAACTTGGAAAAAGATTCAAATATTTCATAGACAATAAATGACAAATATCTATGCCACTATTTATTAAATAAATGAAAAATCTGGGCAGGAAGTTGCAATAGAACCAGAGGAGGAATCAGGAAGAAGTCAAATTTTGTGGCATTTTACTCGAGTACTTTTGATTAAGTTTGTTTGGAATCCAACTGATTTATTTTAATTAAAGAGCATATTAAATAAATGCTGAGATGCACTTTTATTCAAAAAACTTAAAGCAATTAAAATACAGCAACAGTAGTATTCAAGAGTGTGAAGGAAATTGGTTATATGTATGGCGCAAGAAAGCATAAATTAGTAAAAAATAAACTGATAAGTTATTTGACAACAAATAGCAAAACGTTTAAATGCACTTATCTTTTGGTGCAGCATTTCACTGTTCTTGGACTTAGACATGTAGTTATATGCACAATGTTTCCCTATGTATATGACCTCCTTGGATTCTCTAACCCATTCCTAACGTCCTCCTCCTTCAGATTTACTTTCTTGTTCCCAGCCTGTCAGTGATTCTATTTTATTTTTCGCAGCAGAATTTCACATCATGTAATATAGGCTGCTACCTCTTCAGGTTCCATGCATCATGTTTGATCTAGAACATTGAAGCAATATCCTAACTGTTCTCAATTATCCTGTTTGTAGCCAAAATGATTAAGCCACTCCCCTTCTAAAAATCCTCCAAAGACATCTCACTTCTTTTCTAGTAAAAGTTTAATCCTCACTATAAGCCATCAAAGAGCATGGTATGACCTTCTGCTACCATCTGACATCATCCTCAAATGCTGAACCCTCCACTCACCTCAATTACTCCAAAATTCTGACTTCCTCTCCATGGCTTGCTGCCTTTTTCTAATTTTGTAGGTGCTGTTCTCTCTATTTGGTTTCTTCTTGATAACTCGTGACAGGTTTCTCATTCAAGTATTCATCAAAACACCTTTTCAGTGAAACCACTCTTGGATATTCTAATTAATATTTTTCATGGAAAATCTCAATATACTGTATCTGCATTTCTCTTTTTAAGTTTAATTTTCTCAGTATTTATTGCATTAGGAAATACTAAATATACTTTGCTATTTAGTGTTAGAGTTCCTTAACTTGATATAAACTCTGTGAGGGTATTTTCACTTCTTCAATCATTATCTCATCCCAATGATAATAAGAATAAAGAGTTGGAGGCAATACAAATAATAAAAATACAGGTGACTGATTATATTGATTTTAATAAACAGTAACATTAGGTCAGCAAACCTTTCCAATAGAAAAACACTTATTAGATTTAGAAATAGTCCAAATTTTGTATTAAATTGTTTGGCAAGTACTTGTTGGTATATTCTTTCTTTATTTCTTCCTAGTTACTTTTGGTTGAATCCGGGAGCACTTACCCATCAAGTCACATCCACAGACCTTTTTATTTTTTCATTTTGAGACAGGGTCTCACTATGTTGCCTAGGGCCTAGGATACTGAGGCTGGCTTTGAACTTGTGGTCCTCCTCTCTCAGCCTCTGAAGCCACCAGAATACAGGCATATGCCACTGCACCTAGTCTTTTAGACACATTCTTAAATCATAGTTCAATATACAGTTAAATAACTACAATATTGATAGGAATCATTTAATCTTATTTGAATTTAAAAGTACTTTTAAACTTCTTGTATTCTATAATTTGCTAAAATGTACCCAAATTAAAATTGAGAGTAAAAATGCTTATTGTTTCCAAAGAAATAACTTCTTAAAGGTTAATATTTGAAAGCAAAAGTGGTTGACTTACTCATATTTGAAAGAAATTCTAGCATCCTGCAAACTTATTGAATCTCAAGAATGATAAAGAAATTGAGGTTTATAGTCAGTGAAGATTCAGAAATCCAAAAATGAAGAGAGTATGCTTAAAGCAGGCTGAAAGAAAAAAATGTAAATGGACAAGACTGGAGAAGTAAGGAGGGGTCACTCGAATAAAAATGGGAATACTTAATCAGTTGATATCTTAACAGCAGCAATAGATGCAGAAAACAGCCAGGAACAATTTTTACATATCTGAATTTTGATTACATATCCAGTGAAATCCTCTATTAGGAAAAACAATGAAAAAAAAATTCAGATAGGCAATAAGCTACAAGATTAGTCCAAGCAGAATATTTTTGTAGGAAACTAAAGAATAAACTTCAATGAAATCCAAGAAATCTAAGAAAAAAAGAACATGATCAAAAGAAGTCACATGTCTGAAAAATCTAGACAATTGCTAATTATCTATAGAAACACTGTATGATGCCACCAAATATATGGAATAAATAAATCAATAGAAATAAATATGCTGGACAATGAATGTATAAATGTAAACACAGAACAGAAGACAGATAAGAGGAGTAGACAAAGGGAAATATAAGGAAAGAAAGAGGGATGGCATAGGGAAATTTAGTAGAATGAACCAGATCTAAGTTTCATATGTACATATATGAAAACTCCACATTGAACCCCAACATCATGTACATCCACAAGAAACTAATAAAAAAACTATTAGTAAATAATAGAAAGATCAACACTGATGAAGCCACATCACTATAATACCCTGATTCTAAATCTTTTGGGAAAATTCCCAGGAGTGGGATGGCTGGGTCGTAAGGTGGTTCCATCCTTAATTTTTTGAGGATTCTCCATACTGCTTTCCATAGTGGCTGAACCAGTTTGCAGTCCCACCAGCAGTGTAGAAGTGTTCCTCTTTTCCCACAGCCCCTCCAGCATCTGTCGTTGTTTATATTTTTCATTTTTGCCACTCTAACAGGAGTGAGGTGGTATCTCATTGAAGTTTTGATTTGCATTTCTCTTATAGCTAATGATGTAGAGCATTTTCTCATATATTTATGGGCTTTCTGAACTTCGACTGGAGAGAAGTTTCTTTTAAGTTCTTTAGCCCATTTATCGATTGGATTTTTTGTGAGTTTG
>PVKS010046327.1:0-13353 GCA_004027875.1 Aplodontia rufa
GGGTGTCTAGCATATACTGTTTTCAAATGCAAGCTGTTATTTGGGTCATGGTGTGTTTTTGAATATGACATATTGCATGGCAAAAAAGCAGTCAGGTGCCATTGAATGGGATCAATTCAGAATAATGAATTAGGTGGTGTATGGTGATAAGGACTTCAGTAGGCCTTGATGACACTGGGATGTAAGCAGAAGAAATGTATGAGAGAGTTGCCTGTAATGCTACAGAATTCTTCAGGCTTTTGAGTATCGTTGTAATATCATCCTAATGTCACTGCAAAAGTGAATTTAGTGTCAAATTTTGAAGCCTAGAATGCTTTCGATGTGCATGTGTTCATTTTCCTGATTCCTAAAGGGGACTAGATGCCAAGGAAGGTGATTCAGAGCTTGGAAGGAGCAGGCATGAGTGGAAGCATGCCTATCTCACCAGCTTTTTGGGTGAAACAGGACAAGTTAACTGTTTAAGCTAACAACAGTAGCTACAAATAGCTACTGTTATGATCATGCTCTCAAGACAGCTGCAGAATCGTGCCTGTGTGCATGTGTGTGTGTGCCCGTTCTTCCACTTAGCATACTCATTCACTCCCACTTGTCCTGTGGACTCAAACCTCACTTTCTCCAGGTTTATGTTACATCATAAACTTGTTTCAATGGTTGCCCTGATCAATGCATAGTGCAGCTGCCTGTCTGCAGACCTCTAGACTCTACATCAAAAGGCTAAAAGAATATTGCTCTACTATTATATTTAAGAGGCATTGTTGAGGAACCAAAGTGACAAGGTTTTTGTTTATTAGTTTGAGAAGAGATCAACTGGAGAAGACTTGTCTTAGCCTTTGGGCGGTGAGAGTTGTGGGGCGGAGGACGGGGTACTGTCATGGAGGTATCCGTGTGGGGACAGGATGTCCAGGACAATGTGGTGGGATCCATATGCTGTTTGGGTGGAAGTGCCTGTCTGCTAGTGGGTCTGGAAGAGACATGAGACGCCGTCTGGCTCCTTACTCCCACACCTCTGTGTATCTAGAAACAAAAGCTGTATCTGGAATTGCGTGATGAATTGTTGACATAGCTCAACCAAACTCAAACTGGTTGCTCTGAGTCAGAGGCACTGAGATGTGTCCAAACAGTACCCTCTTGGAAACTGAATGAGATAGAAAATGACCTTCTCAGTTGAGTAAGGTTGGAAAGGGGGTCGTGGAATGAAGCTGTGACCGTATTCATATAGAAGCCTTCCAGTGTTCAGAGTTATGCTGAGGTGAGAATTTGCTTTTTGGCCCTGATGCTAGCTACCCTGGGACATTTGGAGGATCCAAATCTGTAAGAAGTAAGCATCCTTTTGTATATGGTCCAGGTCAAGACCTCATTAGCTCTGTAGAAAGAACTTCTTCTTGGAAGTAGTAATGTGGGAAAAATAATTAAATACTGAATACTTTTCTCTTGTGGATCTTTCAGAATTGGAATATTCATTACATACCCCAGTGCTGAAAAGAATAACAATACTTTAAATTATAAGAAAATGAAGGTCCTTTGGGTTACAAAAAAAAAAAAAAAGCCACAAAGATGAAGTCCTAATACGATAGTTAATTACAAATTTAGAGTAGCATGTAACTGTGAACCTGTTGTCAGCTTTCTTCATAGAAGGTCATAAAGGCGTGCATGCCCACACCATTGAGTGAAATATCACAGCTCAAAGTCAAACAGGATGTGTAGATCTTTAAAAGAAGCTTCTCAAGTAGGATATTGAGATTGTCTCTAATGATTACCCAAATGTTTAAAAGCATCGTGATATAGTGAATTCCATCTGAATTCCTCTAGCTGTAAGATGAGATGGTTATGTTGTATACATGGGTATATGATGTGACAAAAATCACGTGAGGAGGAATCTAATGGGGATTTGCAGTACACTCCTCTCTACCTCATTCCAGTTGAAAGTTGTTGATTGGTAAGTTTTACACTTCTACCCTCCCCCACACTCTGCCCACTCAGTAGGTTTTGCACTGAATGCTACCAACAACATGTATTTAAAAGGCATGATGATTAGATATTGTATTGGTTGAATTATCTGTGGATTGTTATAAAAGGTAGAACTGCATAGCACCCTACTTTTTAAAAAAAATTCCTTATCTTGTATCTCTTTCATTTTCATTTTGGGAGTTAATAAATGCAGGGGATTGTTTATTCACAACCGATTTTTAAAATTTTTCTTTTCGTCTTTCTTTTTTAACTACCTGATATTCGGACTGAATCACTGTATAGTCTGATGGAAAAGGTCTTATATCATAACCCATGGTTTCCTTATTTGTAATTGCAAGCCCATTAACCCAACTATCATTCTCATTACTTCTGAAATCCTTGCTAGGGGTCAGTGGACTTGAAGCCATCAGAACCTATTAATTTTTGTCTATATTTTCATAATTGCACTTTTAATGAAGTTTGACAGTTATTGTTTTGTTTTATTGAGGAAATTGCTACTCTAACCCATCTTCCTCCCCTGTTGAGTGACAGCTTAAAGTTAATCACTTTACCAAGAATAATGTATGTCTGGAATGTAGAATGATCAGATTGCTGGGGTCTGAAGTCATCTGTGGTGGCCCCTGGTCTCCAGTCTGCAGGCGGTGACATTTTTATTAGGCCTGATACCCAGGATTTCTTTGGGGGGCTGTTGATCTCAACTATTTTCTCATCATTATAAATAGTTGTAAATCTCTCTCTTGACCTGTTGACTGATATACACTTACACACGAGTTCATGCACATGTGTGCATACACCACACACACCTTTTCTTTTTGCTCTAGGTTCTTTTCTGAAAACCCCACAAGCCTTGATTTATTTTTCCTTACAAGGCGATTTTTTTCTCTTGGTTTTCGTATAACCTTAATGTTTGGAAGTAGTTGTGAAGTCTGCATAGCAGAGCCATTTGGTGTTTTTATAACTGGTTATCCATGTCAAAGACACCTTCACACACAGTTTAACCCTAGCCTCACAGACTTTTTTTTTTTAATTAAAATCTTTTTTTTTTTAAAGAAAGAGGGACAGTGACAGAGAGAGAGAGAGAAAGAGAAAAATAATTTTTATGTAGTTTTTCACATGGCTCATTGCTCCAAGACTCCATTGTGTACGTGGTGCTGGGGTTTGAACCCATATCCTTGTGCATGCCAGGCAAATGCTGTAACTGCTGAGCCACCGCTCCAGCCCCACTCTCTCTCCCTCTCTCTTTAAAGAAACAAAGAAAAAAAAAACAAAAAGAAAAGAAATGTGAAGTTTAAAATTCCTTTTGGGAGTTAACTGCTATCTGTTAAGATTAATAATTTATGATCCTCTTGGGGAAAAAAAACATTAGATGGAAATTTTGGAAAGATGAATGGAGTGTGGACTTTTATTAATACTTAAAACAACTCACATGTGAAAGGTTGTCAAACTCATGTATTAGACCCAGCAAAGGCGTAACAACACATAAGCTAGGGGAACCATAGATACAGGGGTGGAAATAGACAGGGAGGGAGGATAGGGAAGGATCTAGGGAAACAATCAACAATGTAGCATACTCTTTATGCCCCCCAAGAATCCAAATAATACTTATGCAATCATTTAATTCTGGAAAATTCACAATGTAAACATTTATATTGCTTCTAGAGGGAAAATACAGAAGAATCAAGAGACTGGAGTTTGGGTGATGTGGGGGTACTTCTGGTTTAAGAACAAATGCATATCATATTGTTACTTTAAATGCATTTATGATTGTACAATAACTGAACTCCTTAATAAAAAATTTAAAAACCCACATGACTCCAGATTTATTGTTTATATCAGGTTAATGCATCTCATAGAATTAAGTTCACCAGTGTTCCTGTACATATGAACATGGATGTTTATTGTGATGGGGAAATAAAGTAAATGCTCATAATAGGAAAATGGCTGAATGAATGATAGAATATTATGTAGCTTTTATTAGAATGAATTACCAAATGACCCAGTTATCCCACTCCTGAATATTTTCCCAAAATAGCTAAAATTGGCATACTACAGAGACACAGCTACATCAATGTTTATAGCAGCTCAATTTACAATAGCTAAATTATGGAACCAATCCAGATGTCCCTTGAAGGATGAATGGATTAAAAAACTATTTTATATATATGTATATGTATATCTATCTATCTATATCTATATATATATCTACACATACACACACAACACACATACATATACACAATGGAGTTCCATGTGCTATTAGAATGATATTGTGGCAGCTAAATGGATAGAAATGTCAAAAATCATGCTGAGTGAAATATCCCAAAAACGGAGACTTAAGAGCAGAATATTTTCTCTGATATGTGGAAGCTAGAGTAAAACCTAAGATAGGATGAAAGTTAGCTAAGTTTAATTAATAAACTCACCAAAGGTGAAATTTCATATAAGCTGGGGGAACCAAAACTTTGAAGGTGGGTAGAGAAGGGAGGGAGGCAAAGATAGGAGGGAAGGAAAAGAGGGGTTATCAATACATCTGGGAACACTGTACTCCCATGAGAAGCCAAACTATACACAGGCAGGCAGAGAAACTCAGAAATTTCAAAAATTAATATACATGTATATGCTTATTTCTATCTATAGCATGGGAGTATTACAGAGGAGATATGAGATCAGGGGATGGATGAAGTGAGGGAGGAGATCCTGGACTAATTTGTCAATATCTATGTATGCATAAATATAGAACAATGATTCCCTCCAATATGTAAGACTGTTGAACAAAAAATGAATTAGAACTATATCATTGACTTGCAAACATTTTTGCAGTATTGTTGAGTAAGCTAAGTAAAATTCAGAAAATGGCATACTGTCCCCTGGATCACTGGTGATACTTTGACTATGTGTGAATATGTATGCATGTCTAGGAAAAACTTTATAAGTTTGGAGAAAAGTATGGGAGGACGTATATGTTGTTATTAAAATAAGCATGTGTAGATTATTTGAGTTTTTAAAAAATTATATTCTGTGTATATCCACAGAAGCAAATTCACATGAAGCTAATGGTGCTTGAAATTCAGGATATTTGCCCATTCCAAAGCCTTGGGTGGGATGCTGTATTAAGTTGACCTGGCCATCTCAGTGCAATTTGTGCTGCTATAACAAAATACGATAGATTGGGTAATTTATAATGAATAGAAATTTATTTGAGTTGTGGTTATGGAGGCTGGGAAGTCCAAGATGGAGGGGCTGCAGCTATGAGGACCTTTTTGCTGTGTGATCATAAGGTGAAAGGTATCACTTGCTCCTTCCACTGGCTCTCATGGCATAATCACCTGTCAGCACTGTTGCTTTGGGGATTAAATTTCCAGCACATGAAATTTGGAGGACACATTCAAACCATAGCAACGGGTAATTATTTTTCTACAGTTTAATAGATTGGAACCTTGATTGGGTAAGAATGTTGTCTGTTTGCCCAGACTTTCTCCTCTATCAACTTTCTAGTCCTGTGAAGGGAATTTGGAATTGTGCATTTTGGAGATTCGTGAACACGTAAATTGTTAACTATCCCAAGAGTAATAAGTAGCAGCAATGTTCTCCTACCCACCATCTTGCCTGGAGCTGTGATTTAAAGATGTAGCATTATTGGAATTCTCAAAATTTCAATGTGGCATCTTACATATAAAGCATGTGAGCCATATTAGAGAAACAGTGTTGAAATGTATGGGACCAGAAACTAGTGTGCAAAAAAGACGTTCAGATTGTAGGTTTCATTTATGAAAGAAATTTAATAGATATTTCTCTGAATTCAACAGCAGTCATAAAAATTTAAATTATATTTTTTTGATAAATTATGCAGCTGAAAGAAGCTTTACCAAAAGATCAGTGAAAAATAATCGATCAATCATAGCTAGAAGAAAGAATGAATTTTCTTTCATTTTTCAATAAAAACTTTACAAAATTGTCATGCAAGATGATACATAAGGCAATAAAACTGAAAATGTGTGTGCCTGGGAAAGCATTATAGAGTAGTTTATAAAAATATTGTTTTCTGAATTTTACAGTGTGATATTTTTCAGCGTTCATGAATTTGTATTGTTATGTGTTTTTTTCAATCTAAGTAAACGTTCACTTTTGTGCCCAATTTTGCTTTTGTAATTCTGTATTTTTCTCAAGGCAAGTTTTATGCATATTGTGTGCAAATTACCTCTAGGACCCACAAGTGTCAATATAATTTTGGATATATATATATATATACATATATATATATACACACACACACACACATATATATATATGAAAAACATTTTATGATTTCTCTGTAATGATTCATAGTACTTTGTTTTTTATATGAAATGACCACGAGCGAATATGCAAGAACAAAGTTATATAAAGCACAGAATTCCATACAAGTGTGATTGTTTTGTGATGAAACCAACTATTATAGAATAAATAAATAAGTGTTAATTCTCTGAGGATTTGTTAAATAATTGCTGAAGAACTTGAATTTCCTGGGTCTGATACCTGCTGCGATGGTGTTCATATCCTAGAAAGCGCTGCTGTGCTTGCTGGCCAGCAGGGGGCACTGTGCTGCTGATCTGGGGTATGCTATTTGCTTGAGAGGGTTAAAGAGAACAGGTATTTGATGTGGTCAGATTAGAGAACAACATATGAGAAGAAACAGCTTCTTTTGCAGTCTCTCTGCTTCTCTGACTTTGCCTCTGTGTGTCACACACACGCGTCCAGACACACACACACACGCACACGCAATGTTGGAATGGATGGATGGATGTACACTTGGGGTAGACATGAACAGGGAAAAGCTTGCTAGAGGAGGTGACCCCTTGGGCTGTTGGCTGAAAACAGGCAACGGATGTGGTTTGAAGAAAAGAAGAAAGAGATGCTCTAGGAATTTGGCGGAGGATGAAAGGAAGCTGGAGAACTTATTAAAAGCGAGTACCCTTCAGAATACAGTGATTTCCATTTAAAGGAGAGGAGCTCTGCTCTCAATTTCCCTGTGGGTTGAGTTATAGAGCAAAAACTCCTATGCTGAAAGCCAGACTGCTCATATCAAAGGGAAATCTCAAAGGAATTCATTAAAAGTATGTACCCTGAGTGTTGTACTAATGTTACTTCTTGTTAAACTCTTATGGTGCAAATTAAAACTTCCCCTCCTTTTATCCATGACCTGGGCCTGGGTTGTTGTTTCTGGCCAAAGGAAGTGATTGTGGGTAGTAACATCAGATAGTAGTAGTTACTAGATCTTTTTGTGGTGGGAAGTAGTAGAAGAACAAATTGGTGTTTAGCCTAATTTCATGTTTTAATAAACAGTTCCTTATGTATGACCATACCTAAAATTAGCTAAAAGAATGGTTTCTCCCTTTGTGGTAATATCTGGATGCTGATTTTGATTTTTAACATTAAATTATTATTAAAACAACACATTTAGGTAGTTAAAATTTCAAACAATTGGAAGGGCTTGATGTGAAAATCAACAATTTAGAGGTTGACTCTCACATTGGTATTGGTAAGTCTGTTTTCTTTTATTTTTTCACTTTCTGTAAATTTTTTTTCACCTGCTATTGACTTTAATTGCCATCCATCCTGTTAGTTTTCTTTCTCTTCTTTTTTTTTTTTTTTTTAAGTTAGGTGAAGCTGATGCCAGTGATGTGAATGTCAGGTTTGTATCCTCTTGGAGTTGAAGAATGAAACTGAGGGACATGGAGGCAAGCGGTGTCTATTCTATTATTAAACTTTCTATTATATTATATATTATAATTATATATTATATATATTCTATTATATCTACTTTCTATTATTATAGAAAGTAAAGCATAGGGAAAAGAGCAGACTTCCTCCAGAGTGGGGGAACGGGACAGAGCCGATGAGGCAGTGAGCTTTGCCCTTTTTATATGACATCCTCTCCTGGATTGGTCACTGCTTCTCTGCCCCTGTACCTAGGACACAGGTGCGGGAAATTCTGGTCCAATCTTTGATCCATGCCTTAGGCGCCAATGAAAGAATGTGGGAGTGTCCGCATCTGGGCCTGTCTTGTCAGACCCTCATTAGCATTGGGGGATGTCTTTGCCTTCTCAGAAAGATGACCATCAGTTAATTTTCTCCTTATCAACCCACATTGTTCTTGTTCTGCCTACACTGAACTGCCTAACTTTTTCTGCCTCAAAGCTACTTCTAATTTACTTCTAATTTCCAGTAGCTCCTTTATTCTGTTTCTTTTAAGAAATAGTGTCTCTCCGAGCTTGTTTTGTGTGAATGTGTCATTGCCTTATAACTGAGGATATTAGTATTTTTAAAAGTATTCCAGGGGAAGGACTCTCAAACTCAGGCAGGTAGAGAGTCATTTTCCATCTTCCCTGGGGTTGTCTGGTTGCCCTTTGGAACACTCCTCTCCCTGGGTGGAGCAGCTTGGTGCAGCCAGCAGAAGGGGACCTGTGGTAGAGCAGCCCAGCTTCTTTGATTTGATCTTGGTTTTAGCCCTTTCTGGTTTACCTCATGTAGTTTCAGCAGACTCTTAGCCCGGATCTCCGGGTCAGCTCCCCGTGTGTAGACTTCCCACACTTCCCCTCACACTCTGTGCCTCAGACTCTTCTCCATTCATCCTCTCTCCAGCTCACGAGTCTCATCCCTCTGTAGGCTGAAGCCACCCCTTTCCTGTCCACACCTATCACTTTTCCCCAGCACACTGAGGTTAGGCCCTCCTCTGCCCATTATATGACTGTGGTGGTTAATTTGATGCTTTCGTATTTTGCCTTCTTCGTTATTTACTTATTTATATTTTTGGGGCTGGGGAAAGTGTTCAACTCCGAGCCACACCCCCTACCTCTGAGCCACATCCCAGCCTTGTGGTGGTTAATTTCGTGTGTCAACTTGAGTGAGTCTTGGGGTACCCAGATATCTGGTCAAACCTTATACTTGGTGTTTCTGTGCGAATAATTTTGAATGAGATTAACATCTGAAGCATCAGAGTCAAGCAAATTTCCCTGCCCAAAGTCTAAACAGAACAAAAAGACAGATCCTTCCCTCCTTCTGCCCACCAGCCTTCAAACCAGAGCGCTGATTTGTTTCCTGCCTTTGGACTTGAACTGAAGCACTGGTTCTTCCTGCATTTTGAATCTGTTGGCCTTTGGATTAGAGCTAAACCATTGGATTTCCTATGTGGCTTGCCAGTTCATCCTGCAGATCTTGGAACTGGTTGGATTTTATAGTTGTGTGAGCCAATTCCTTATACTAAATCAATCTGTGTGTGTGTGTGTGTGTGTATACACACACATAATCTATATTTAATTCCTATATGGGATATATGCATATGTGTATGTATATCTGATATATATGTATATATGTATACACACACACACACACACACACACACACACCACACTTATCTCTTTTTGATTCTGTTTCTCTGGAGAACCCTGACCTAATATGATGGTGCTCTTATTACAACTGAATTACTCTTTGAAAAATGGATCAGCATTTCCTCTCAGAAGACCCTTGTGAAGTTAGATCTTACTCTTCCTGCTGCTCAGACCGTGGCTTCTTCACAGGCGACAGCCCCTCAGTGAGTCCTCTCTTGCTGTAGCTCATCCTCAGAAGGCATTTTGGAGGCATGCTCAATTTTTTTTCTTTTGTATTTTTCAAAAAGCAGAAATGAGCCTACTTAGAAATAAGAAAAAAACCCCTTTTCTGATCATTCCATTTTGAGCTTTTAAAAATGTGGCTATGTGTTCTTATGTCCCTTTCTGCTATTTTCTGGTGCCCCAGTAGCCAGAGGTGGTGAGTGTGTGCCCATTTTGCAGGGGTGAGTCGCAGGCTGGCTGGACCTTTACGTCATTAGAGTCGCAGGCATAAAGACTTAGTTGCCTTGTGTTTCTCTGTTAACTTTCAGTTAAACTATTACGTGGGCATTTTCAATTTATGCAAATTTGAACTGTGTGTTTTGATTTTATGCATCCTCCTATGTGTGTGATAAACTAGCAGAAACCCTTCAATTAGAACAATATCTGTGAATGAGACTTGACTCCTAAGAGTGAAATTCAGAAAAATAAAATAGCATAGCTTTCCTCAGATTTTGCTGTCTTTATAAACTCCTTTGACTCTTTGAAATGTGGAGGACTCACAGATCTTTCTTTCTGCACTGGGGATCACTATGTGTAGTCCACTCCCCTCCTGCCCTCCCAACCATCAGATCTTGCTCCATGTTGCAGTTCCTGAACCCTCTCTGCTTGGGAAGTGCCAGTTCTGAGCTGCTAGGTCCCGCCCACCGCCATCACTTAGTGACACTCAGCCTCCTTGAGTGGGAACAGGAGCAGGAGCAGGAACATGGAGCAGGAGCAGGAGGTGAAGGTGCTTGTGCCTGATAACCAGTTTCATAGTTCTATCCCTCCTTATCTGATTGGTAACATGTCAGCACCTATGACAGCCTGAAACCTTTCTTTTTGGTAGGATTTAACCCCTCTGCTTGGAAAGAAAAAATTAAATTCTAAGTGAAGTTCATGTAATTCAATGCAGTAAATCATGGTTCAGATTGAGTATCCTTTATTCAGAAGCTTGAGACCAGAGGTGTTCACGATTTCAAAGTTTTTTTTTTTTTTTTTGGATTTTTGGCATATTTGCATAACCTTTACCAGTTGAATGTCCCTAATCTAAAAATCCCAAATCCAAAACTTTTTGAGTTTTATGTTATTGCTCAAAAAATTGCAGATTTTGGAACATTTCTCATTTTGAGTTTTCCTATTAGGGATGCTCAGCCTATGTTAGCATTTGATTCCTTGGTCTGTTTTGCTTTTTTTTTTTCCCTAGACAGTGGCAAAATTTATTCTGAACTGTGATGACTCCTGTCCTTATTGACCTTGTGGGCCAGATATTTTCATAACAATTATATGTTGTTTGTTTTCATTGAAAATAGATTCCTGGGCTGGAGTGGTGGCTCAGTGGTTGCAGTGCTTGCCCATCATATGCGAGTACACGGGTTCAAATCCCAGCACCCATGTACACAACTAAGTGTCAGAGCAACGAAAGCCATCTGAAAAACTCAATAAAAAATTGATTCTCTCTGTCTCTCTCTCACGTCCTTCTCTCTTTAAAAAAAAAAAAGAAAATAGATTCCTTATTGAACAGGATCTTCATTTATAATGATCCTTTGAATCTGGCAGTGCAAAATTTTAATAAATCTCATGATTCATTTCTATTCAACTTTATATCATAAAGTTCTCATTTTTCTTGTAAAGTACTTGAGCAAAACCTACTTTTTCAGCAGTGTCATATTTAAAGATATTAGCTATAAATAGCTGCTGTCTCGTGTTTAGAATTGGTTATCCAAGACTTATCCACGCTAGAAGATTTGCCTGGCAGAATGCTTGCTGATCAAGATGTTGTCTCCCTCTCAGCTCATGTTCCACAGCAGTGCTGAGGTAACACATTTCATTCTGAGAGTTATTTCTTGAATAATGCATTAAGTAATAGAACAGATTTGGAAATCTAATAGGAACAGGGCACTCATGCTATTTAACAGGAATTATAGGTATAGTCTGTGTGTTAGGAACTTATGGTCAAAGTTATATTACAAATTGATTAATTAGTAGTCAATCCCCAGTTTTCTTATGGATGTGTTTTATAATGAGTAGATTACACGAGCCCATATGAGCTATAATAAAGAGCTTTAAAGTCTTAAAGAGCTAATCATATTGGTCATGGTTAAATTAGTACATTCTGGGTACAGCCTACGAGATAAGGCAGTAACTGGCAATTTTTTTCCTGCTGTGGATTAAAAATTAGAAAAATAGAAATGTTAATGCTGTCAAATGAACTTATTGACCTTTTATTTGTAACTCGTGAAATTTCAGTAGTAAAATCAGGGGAACATTTCTGGTGAGGTGGTCATATCCTAACATTGATGGACCCTCTTTTTCAGTAGGAATTCTTGTATTTGAAGAAATTTCCAGAATATAATTTGGGAGAGATGGTTGGCAAAATCTCAGAAGTCAGTGCTTGATGGGGAAGGCCATAGGCTTTGCTGTCCACTGAGGTGTCCTCTTGGGTGACTCCCAGAGGTGTAGATGATACTATCATTCATAAGATGCGGCAAAGGACCAAGGAAGAGGGGGGACTTTGCTTTTAGTGATCTTGTCTTGCTCTCAGCCATGGTATTGGTTTCATGCACTCCTGAGGGATAAATGAATTAAGCTTTTTGTAAAGACATGAGCAACCCTTTTAGGATATTTAGTGTTACCTTCTTATCCTCCACTTCCGGTAACCCAGAATTCCTTGTGGAGTGAATATTTGAGAGGAGAGAGGTGAATGGTTCCTTGCAGGGAGATGGGTAGAATGCAGGGCTTCCAGATCATGAAGTCAGCATCTTCTGGAGAGGTTAAAAAGTGCCCTTTTGCAATTTCAATAAATATTGAGCACTTCCTGATGTTGGGCAGATAGGAGAAATGTACTTTCGTGTGTAACGCAGGAGGATAAGGGGATTGTTTGTGGCTGTCTACACATGGTGATGTGGATTTACTGTTCACATTTTGAAGGTGTCAAGCCAGTTTAGTTTCTGTGTTTCTAGATGCTTGCTCTAGGGGAACTTACACTTTGAGCAGCTACTGAAATCTAGATTTGCCTCTGGAAAACAGTTGTCAACTTCGGACTCCAGCATCATCTGGCGGTTCTTGCTTTATGCTACATTCTGGAGTTCACATTCCTGCAGTTCTTGGGGATTTGTGACAGTCAGTTAGCCTCAGAGCCATATTTTTATTTTTTATTTTTTTGGCCAGGTCCTATTTTCTAATCAGTTGTTTCCTATACTTGCCAAGTATATACTTGCTAAGAGTTGCCAAGAGGAGCGTGTCCAACGTAGACATAAGTTGTTCCAGCCCTGACGAGCAAGGCTCCTCAGAGGAGGGGTTTGCAGACCATGTAATCGCCACATCTTTTCCTCTCCTTAGAACCTTCCAGAGACTTCTCTCCCTGAAGTTAAAAAAGGTCACATGTGGACATGCACTACTAGGCCCTTTTATTTTTTCCTTTTTTTATTAAGAAATTTATTTGTTGAATAATCAAACATGCTTCTAATGAAAAGTATAATATATATATATATATATATTCTATATTCTGAATATTAGATTTACCCCTCAAGACCCTCCCATTCCTCCCCCTCCTCCTTCCCAATACATCTCTACAAATGTCTTAGGTTGTATGACATTACACCTTATCCAGATTTAAAACATGATAATAGACCTCCTTTCTCAATGGCCAGGGTCTAGCTCCAGCCTCCACAGATGAGTGGAGACATTCGACCCTTGGTTCTCTGGGTTATGCTGATTTCACTCAGCATAATTTCTTCCATAGCCATCCATTTACCTTCAAAGGCTGCAATATCATTGT
>PVKS010046328.1:0-13351 GCA_004027875.1 Aplodontia rufa
GATACAAAAGCACATTAAAAAGATAATTCATTATGATCAATTGGGCTTCATTCCAGGAAAACAAGGCTAGTTCAATATACGCAAATCAATAAGTGTAATTCACCACATAAACAGGATTAAAAACAAAAAATCATATAATCATCTCAATTGATGCAGAGAAGGCATTTGATAAAATTCAACACCACTTTATGCTCAAAACTTTGGGAAAATCCATAGTGATCCGAATACGTTTGCCTCTGAATGTGATTAGGGGCTTTACTCTAGCTGCTTTTAGAATTCTCTCTTTAATTTCTCTGTTATTCAATTTGTAAATGATATGTCTTGGTGAGTTTCTCCTCTGATTAGGTCTATTTGGTGTTCTATATGCATCTTGAATGTGGTACTCTGGATCAATCGCCACATGAGGGAAGTTTTCACTTATGATTTCGATTAAAAAGGTTTTTGAATCCCCTTGTTTGGTGTTCAGAATTTTCCTCCAGGCCAATGATTCTCACATTATTACGCCTCATCTCATCAAATACTACTTGGAATTTCTGATTATGTAAAATAAGCTGTTTATCTCGCTTTTCTTCTTTGATTTCTACATTGTTTAGGCGATCCTCATTGTCCGATACTTGTTCTTCAAGCTCTGAAGTTCTATTTTCATTAGAGTTTACTCTGGTGTTGGTGTCTTCCATTGAAGATTTGAATTGGTTAACCGTGTTTTTCAATCCTGATAGCTCTGCTACATCTCTTTTCAGAATGTCAATATCCTTGTACAGCTGATCTTTAATCTCCTGGAACTGATCCTTAATATCTCTGTAGAATTGTCTCTCATCTCTTGAAATTGCTCTTTGATCTCTCTCCTTATTTCCTCTCTGAACTCTTTGATTGCATTACTAATCATAGTGCTGACACAATGTCTTTGGTTTTCTTCTAGGGCCCTGGATATGAGGTCCTTGGGTGGAGAGCTCAGGCTATGGAGTCCTTAGGTGGAGAGGTTTGGATTTGAGAGTTATTTCCCCTTTTCCTCATTTTCTGAGTCAAAGAGCTTGTCTTTTATTTCAGCCTTGATACTTTTGTTGGAGTAATTGGAGCTTCTTATGACTTTGCTTCATTGTGAGAAGGAGTTATTTGTTTAATATAGACCTAGAGATGCCAGACGGTTATGTGAGAATTTGAAAGGCTATAAGTGCAAATACTGTTCTGTTACAACTGAAACAGATGAGCTGATGATTAGCACCAATAGTGGCAGCTTTCTTTGAGAGAACTCTCACTGTGTAGTATGATACCAAGCAAGTAGCCGTTTTGAAGAGTTTCAATTTCTTCAAGTGATGGGATCTCTCTGATATTGGGGAGCAGGGTTGACTCGGAAGTCAAGGAAGTGAATTGAGGAGGAATAAATGCACAGCTGTTATAAAGTATCGGGGAACTAGGGAGTGGGGTGGAGTAGGTTATTTTAATAGGACTGAGGAGTACATAGGACTGGGGAGCTGATAGGGTAAAGACTTGGGGTGAGAATGAGATAAACATGCTTAAATTAAGGGATTACCAGAGTAAATTGGAGAAAAAAGTTAGCAGTAGGGTTAAATAAGACCTAATGAACTAAAGTAATAAGAGCCAATCACCAATACATACACACCGATAAGTATTTTCATCCACCTCCACCAGAATTCCAAGTTGATCGTAAGGCAAGAAAGGAGCAGAGGAAACAGAAGGGAAAGAAAGAAGAGAAAGAAAAAGAAAAAAAAAAGAGAGAAAAGAAAAAAAAGGAAAACCAACAACAACAAAAGAGAAACCCCAAAAACCCACAGTAATGTTAAAAATTTCAAAAATATTATTTTTCAGCCGGAATCCTGTTAAAAAAAAGAAAATGAAAAAAAAAACACCAATAAAACCGTAAAACTAGTTGTTACAGTTCTGAGAATTTCTGACCCTTAGATCCGGAGGTATGTATCATGTGGTGGTGCAATCAATCCGGCCTCAGGCTGGGAATTTTTCAGAGTTGAGCTTGTTTGGGGAGAAGCAGATTGGTTGAGTCCGGTGGCCTGGATTTTCATAGAGGATGTCCTCTAAAATTTTCTGTAGCAAAGGGGAATTTAACTCCCCGTGGGCAGAAGCCTGAGATGGTTGCTTCCTGCCAATCCACACTCCAGATATTTCTTGGACCTGGGGCTCAGAAATTGTAGATAATCGAGTTGATCCTTTTGTAGAAGCCGTGGGTCTCTGACTGATCCAAGGAGAGTGGCTAGCCTGTCTCGCTTCCTCAGGATCAACAGTGGCCCACTCTGCGTGTCTTGTGATCCCTAGACGGCCCAAGAGCTGTTTTGTGATGTTGGCTGAGGTCCTCAGAGAAAGGGCCTGGTCCTTCCAGTGTTTTTGTGATTCTCCTTTGCAAGCACTAGGAGGCGACGTGCTGGAGAGGCCCAGGGCTACCCAGCCTTGGCTATGTGAGGAGCTCAGAAGCTAAGATGGAGCCCAAGCTGCCCCCTATATTCAAAGCTTCCTGAGACCAGTTACAAGCAGAGGCTAAGGATGGAAGACTCACCCCGCCCTCAGGGACATGTCACAATGGCAACAGGCTGCCAACTAGTTTGGTAGCAATCTCTCCCCAGCGCTTTATGCAAGATTAGGTAAAATAATGAGCAGTCAGTTCGCAGTGGTGCGTGGTTAGGAAATTCGCTGCCTTCCTCCGTTTTAGATTGCCGTCCTCTGTCTGGCTTGGAGGGACCTACAGGGTTTTTTGTTGAGCAGGTCGCCCCGCCCACAGGCAAGCGCGCTGCTGCTGCAGCTGCTTGCAGGACCTGGTGTAATTTTGCTATTGAGAGCCAATACTACCCGAACTTAAATCCAAGTTCACGTAAATGAAGAGCACTCAAATCAGGGCATTGTCAGCGGGCCGGCACGGAGGGACTGACAGCGATTTTCGCTGAGCAGGTTGCCCCGCCCACAGGCAAGCATGCTGCAGCTGCAACTTCTCGCAGGACCTGATGTAATATTGCTACTGAGACCCAAAACTACACAAACTTAATTCCAAGTTCATATAAATGAAGAGCAGTCCAATCAGGGAGTTCGAGGCCAGATTAGGGGATCTGATTAGGGGTAACTTGGTCCCCTATGAGGAAGTTCCCCTCCCACCGGGTGTGGCCATGCCTTTGGCTCAAGCTTCCTCATTTTCTTTTCATTAATGCTCTTCACTTTTCTTTTGGGGTTAAAGAATTAGCAGGGGGTAATGTCTGCCCGTTTTGGGAAATTCATCCTACCATGGGAATCCGTGTGCTGATGTGCATCTTGAGGTGACTTTCGGGAGCTTCACGGTGTCAGTGCTGCTGGGGTAACCGCCATCTTGAAGTTCCTCAAAAAGTTAAGGATGGAACCACCTTACGACCCAGCTATCCCACTCCTGGGTATTTTCCCAAAAGAGTTAGAATCAGCGTATTATAGTGATGTGGCTTCATCGATGTTTATAGCAGCCCAATTTACTATAGCTAGATTATGGAACCAACCCAGATACCCCTCACTTGATGAGTAGATACAA
Source organism: Aplodontia rufa (assembly GCA_004027875.1). Lineage (NCBI taxonomy): Eukaryota > Metazoa > Chordata > Mammalia > Rodentia > Aplodontiidae > Aplodontia > Aplodontia rufa. Next base: position 3,518 of record PVKS010046328.1, read on the forward strand.
AAGCTTTGGTACATATATACTATGGAATACTACTCTGCCATTAGAGAGGACAATATTATAGCTTTCGAAATCAAATGGATGGAGACAGACAGAATTATGCTTAGTGAAGTCTCCCAAGCTCTGAGACTCAAGGGCCGAATGGTTTCTCTTATCTGTTGATACTACAATTTATGGGGAAGCAGTAGGACAGACGGCTGACCTAACAAAACCTCAAATTGAATGACTTTCAGTGTAACAGAGGGATAGCTCCCTAGGATACTTGGAGGTGTAGGGAAGGGGATGGGGAGGGGGGAGGGTATATGAAGAACTCATAGGAATCTGGTGATTGGGAAGATGGGGGAACCATCCCAGAAGCCGATGTCATTCCTCCATGAGCTACCCATTTAACGCATGAGTTCTTCTGGGGGAAACTGCAACAGGTGAAACCCATGGTGGTTTATCTATGCTTTGGCATGACCCCTGGATAACAAAGTTTATATACATTGATTGCTACTGTTTTGATAATGTTTCCCCCTCAACTGTATCCTGTATGTCTATATACTTCTAATAAAAAAAAAACTTTGGAAAAGACAGCGATCAAGGGAAGATACTTTAACTATGTCAGATCCATTTAGGACAGACCCATAGCCAACATTATCCTCAAAGGAGAAAAACTGAAAGCATTTCCACTGAATTCAGGTACGAGACAAGGCTCTCAGCTTTCCCCACTCTTGTTCAATATAGTCCTTGAATCCCTTTCCAGAGCTATCAGGCAAGACAAGGAAATCAAATGTATTCCTATAGGAAAAGAGGAAGTTAAGTTATCTCTATTTGCAAACGACATGATTTTATACATAGAAGACCCAATAACATCGGCCAGAAAATTCCTAGAGCTTATAGGCGATTTTAGCAAAGTAGCTGGCTACAAGATCAACTCCAGAAAATCACTAGCATTCCTTTACTCCAGCAACAAATCTGCAGAATAAGAAATAGGAAATCTCTCCCATTCACCATCATTTCCAAAAAAATGAAATACTTGGGCATTAACCTTACAAAGGATGTTAAGGACCTCCACAAAGAAAATTATCAAACACTAAAAAAAGAAATTACATAAGACCTGAGTAGATGGAAAAACTTTCCATGCTCATGGTTAGGCAGAATCAATATAATAAAGATGGCCATTCTACCCAAAGACCTATACAGATTCAATGCAATCCCCATCAAGATACCTATGGCATTCTTCAGAGATATAGAAAAAGCAACTCTCAAGTTCATATGGAATAACAGGAGACCCAGACTATCCAAAACATTACTCTATAGAAAGGAAGAAATAGGGGGTATCTCAATCCCTGAAATGAAATTATATTTCAGAGCTGTAGTAGAAAAACAGCATGGTATTGGTATCAAAACAGAACCGAAGACCAGTGGAACCGAATAGAAGATCCTGAGACAAACCCCCATATCCTTAACTATTTGATATTTGATAAAGAGGGCAAAAGTCTAGTGTGGAAGAAAGATAGCCTGATCAACACATGGTTTTGGACAAACTGGACAGCCATATGTAGACAACTGAAGCTGGATCCTTATCTTTTGCCCTGCACAAAAATTAAATCAAAATGGATCAAAGACTTGGATATTAAGCCAGCAACTTTAAACTTACTAGAAAAAGAAGTAGAGTCAACACTACAGCATATAGGAGTCGGCAGCTACTTCTTTAACAAAACTCCTACAGCTCAAGCTGTAAAATCAAGAATAAATGAATGGGATGCAATTAAACTAAAAAGTTTCTGCACAGCCAAAGATCTAGTCAAGAGCATCAAGAGAGAACCTACAGAATGGGAGAAAACTTTTGCCTGCTACACCTTGGACAGAGGGCTAATATCCAGAATATACAGGGCACTAAAGAAACTAAAGTCCAAACTCACAAATAATCCAATCAGTAAATGAGCTAAAGAACTCAAAAGGAACTTCTCTCCAGTGGAAGTCCAGAAAGCCCATAAATATATGAGAAAATGCTCTACATCATTAGCTATAAGGGAAATTCACATCAAAACTTCAATGAGATACCACCTCACTCCTGTTAGAGTGGCAAAAAATGAAGAATACAAACAACGACAGATGCTGGAGGGACTGTGGGAAAAGAGGAACACTGTTACACTGCTGGTGGGACTGCAAACTGGTTCAGCCACTACAGAAAGCAGTGTGGAGAATCCTCAAAAAATTAAGGTTGGAACCACCTTACGACCCAGCTAATCCACTCCTGGGTATTTTCCCAAAAGAGTTAGAATAAGCATATTATAGTGATGTGGCTTCCTCAATGTTTATAGCAGCTCAATTTACTATAGCTAGACTATGGAACCAACCCAGGTACCCCTCATTTGATGAGTGGATACAAAAGCTTTGGTACATATGTACAATGAAAAACTACTCGGCCATTAGAGAAGACAATATTATGGCTTTTGATATCAAATGGATGGAGATGTAAAGAACTATGCTAAGTGAAGTATCCCAATCTCAGAGACTCAAGGGCCGAATGGTTTCTCTCATTTGTGGATGCTAGAATATATGGGGAAGCAGTAGGGTAGACGGCTAACCTAACAATACTTCAAATTGAATGACTCTCAGAGTAATAGGGGGTTTGCTCCCTAGGATAATTGGAGGCGTAGGGAGGGGGATGAGGAGGGGGGAGGCTGTATGAAGAACTCATAGGAGTCTGGAGAGTGGGAATATGGGGGAACCATCCCAGAAGCCAATGTCATTCCTTCACGAGATACCCATTTAATGCATGAATTCTTCTGGGGGCAACTGCAACAGGTGAAACCCAAGGTGGTCATCCATGTTTTGGCATTACCCCTGGTTAACAAATTATATGTACATTGATTACTGTTGGTTTGATAATGATTCCCCCTTAATTGTATCTCTATATACTTCTAATTTAAAAAAAAAGAGAGAGGGACAGTGAGAGACATGGAGAAAGAGAGAATAAATTCTATTTAGTTTTTCATGTTGCTTTCTTTGCTCTGAGACTTCATTGTGTAAGTGGTGCTGAGGTTTGAACTTGGGTCCTTGTGCATGTCCAGATAGCACCATAAATGCTGAGCCATTGCTCCAACCCTTGTTTCACATTTTTCAAAATTGCAGGCAACACTACCATAGAAGGCTATTGCATGGATTAAATTGAATATAACAATGTTTTTTCAACTCAAGCACTTCATAAAAGTCAGTTTATTTACTTTGTTAAAGTAAAAATAAATTTTTAAAATGCTCTATCTTCAGGGGATACTCACAGATGTAACTAGATCCATGCAAAATATATATATATATCTTCCCTTGCAGTGTGAGGGTATTGATTCATTTACTTATTTTTTAGAGAGAGAGAGAGAGTGAGTTTTATTTTTTCATCAGTTTGTGTATATGGTGTTGGGGATCGAACTCTGGTCCTCATGAATGCCAGGCAAATACTCCATTTCTGAGCCACCTCTCTAGTCCTTATGTGGGACATTGATGAAATATTTTCAGTGTTATAAAACATGTTTCCCTTATTTCCAAGAAAGATGATATAATATCATGAGGGAAAAAAACTAGAATATAAACCACACCTTAAGACCCAGTTCAAATTCTAGGTCCTCAGAATTGTGCTAGTAAGTCACATCTTATCCACCCACCTTGTTTTCCTCATCTATGAAACTAGAGTATTGGATCCTCTTTATTAAAATTTTTATTAGTGCATTATAGTTGTACATAATGATGGGATTTGTTGTCATATTGTCCTAGATGCACACAATACAGCAACATAATTTGGTCAACATCCCCACCCCACGGCACCCCTCTACCTCCCTTCTCCCATTCCCTGATCCCTTGCTTCTCTTCTGGGTCCCATATTTTCTACCACTGAGTAGTAACTATATCTCAACATCCAATATTTTAAATCCATTTCAAGGAAAGTTGCTGGCTTAGTTTCAACCTTTGCCAATATAATGGAAATAATAACCTTCCTAATGGAGAAAGTAATTTATTTTCCTAAAGCTTCATCAGGGTACATTTTTTTTTGCTCTTCTTCCCCAAAGGGCAATCTGGGTTTTGCATCCTGAAGGTTAATTTTTTTTTCCAAAATTAAGGTTCAGATATTTTTTCTAGTCTGTATTCCCTGCTTTCCTCCATGTGAAAAGCTTTTCTTTCCTTACTCCATTCCTTTATTGAAGATAAGACTTTCCGTTCCTTATAGTCCACCTGAAAAACTTTCTTTTCTATGAAATTCTCTCTCTTCCCCAGAGTCTGCTGGGCTTTTTAAATTGTTGAAGGTTGCAGTAGGCCATTTCTTCAGTGACAAACCAAATTAATTTTGCAAAGAATGTACTCTTTGTCGTGTATAGCAACTATCTATTGTCTCTAAAGTAGATTGTGTTCAGTTAGTGTTTTGACAGATATTTCTTTTGATCTCCAGAAGAACAAACAACCAAGGAAACAAAAGACATATCTCCCAATCTTTGTAGATGAGCCCTGTTCCAAGGCATTCATTCAAAGAGTAAATTTGCACTGAGACTAGAATTCAGCCTAAACTGAAAGCTTTTGTTTTTCTCAGGTCTTTTCTTAGCTTGTATCTTGCCATGAATGTGCATATGCTTTCTAAAGGCCCATGTATACACTCTTGTTTTTGAATATTCTTACTTTTACAAAGAAATTTGCTGCAGGTTTCCTTCTCATGCCCTAAGTTGTCATTTTACTCTATTTTCTGGTATTATAACTAACTGCCACAGACTGCAAAACTTATGAAGCTTATTGTGGTTCATGATTCTGGAGGTTGGGAATTCCAAAAGCATGGCACTGGCATCTGTCCAGCTTCTGATGAAGGACTCAGGCTGCATCAGGATACTGCCGAAGAGCAGAACATGTCACATAGTGAGAGAGGAAGCAAGAGAAAACTGAGGAAGACAAATTTGTTTTTATATTAATCTATTGTCAGGGTAACTAATTCAGTTCTGCAAAATCCACATTAATAATTTCATGAAGGCAGAGCCCCCACAAACCAAACAAATTTTAAGGTCCCACCACTTGTCAATACTTTTACATTGAAGACTGCTATGGTTTAGGTGTAAGGTGTCCCCCAAAAGCTCATGTGTGAGACAGTGCACGAAGGTTTAGAGGTGAAATGATTAGGTTATGAGAACCTTAACCCAATCAGTGAATTAATCCCCTGATATGGATTAACTAGGTGGTAACAGTTGGCATGTAGGGTGTGGCTGGAGGAGGTGGGTCATTGGGGGTGTGCCTTTAGGTTATATATTTTGTATTTGGCGAGTAGAGTCTCTCTCTGCTGCATGATCATGCCCTAATCTGCTTTCCTGTGCCATACTCTTCCACCATGATGTTCTACTTCACCTGGAGCCCCAAGGAATGCAGCCTTCTGTCTATGAACTGAGACTTCTGAAACAGTGAGTCCCCAAATAAACTTTTCCTCCTAAAATTATTCAGGTTTTTTAGTCACAGCATCCAAGAAGCAAACTAAAACAAGGACCAAATTTCAACATGAGTTTGGGAGGGAACAAACTATATCTAAACCATAGCAGTAGTAGACTGAATGCTTCAATTATAGTATTTTATCCCCCAGAATTTGAGGGTTATTAGTTCAGCTTGCTATGGTTTTGAGCAGAGTCTACATTTTTCCAGGCTGAGTCCCAAGTTTGGCAAAATAGATATGAGTGCCTTGTGTTTGTTTTTCAGGTAGCCTCTTAGACAGGTTAGAATACACATAATGCTTAGCAAATAGGGTCTGCTGTGTTCCCTCCAGAACCATACATGACAGTCCCATACCCAGAATAGATAGGTTGCCACTGCTTAGAGACCAAGATCACTAGCACTAGATGGGGAGGGTGGAGGGGTGGAGTAAGGGCAGACAAAAGCACTACAAAATTTTCCTAAATTTTTCAGTTGCCTATTTTTCATTCACTCTTCATTTGATTGCTGTCAAATTTTGACTGTATTCCAGAGTTCTGACAAAGTTAATTCTGACAGCTCCTGCTTGTTTTATGCTGTATCTTTGGAATGGGGGTTGGTGGTAGGAAGAAAGTTTGGAGCTGCCTACTCCACCATTTATGCTGATGTGACTCAGGTATATTATCTTTTATAATTACATAATGACCTTGCCAGTATTCTTTCATTTTCTTTTGTGTGGACTTGAATTACTGTCTGAGATGATTTGCTTTCAGCCTGAAGAATTTCCTTAAAAATCTCTTATAAGGAAGATCTGCTAGAAATTAATTCTCTCATCTTTTGTTTCTTTGGGAATGCCTTTATTTCCTTTTCATTTTTAAAATACAGTTTTGCTGGATGTTGAATCCTTGGTTGACAGTTGTTTTTTTGTTCCATTTGAGCACTTTGAATGTTATCAAACAGTTTTCTGGCCTCCAACATTTCTTATGAGAAGTCAGTTATTAATCTTATTCGAGCTCCCATTTAAGCGATGTGTCATTTTATCTTGCTTTTAATTTTGTTCCAATGTCTTTTTCCTTTCAGGTCGTTTCCTCCAATGTGACTGTTTTTAAGATCTCTAATTCTATTTGGAATTTGTTGGATTCTTGGATATATAGATTAGTAGCTTTCAGGATACGGGGAAGTTTTGAGTCATTATTTTTTCAAATATTTTATTTCTTCTTCAGTTTCTCTCTCATTCTTTCATCACCATTACGTGTATGTCAGAGTACTTAATGGTATCCTACAATCCATAAGGCTCTGTTCATTTCCCTTATTTCTTCTCTTTGTTCTGATATACTTTCAAGTATACTAATTCTATCTTCTTTATTTTTTTAAAGAGCAAAGGATAGAGAGAGAGAGAGAGAGAGAGAATCTATTTTATTAAGTTTTTCATGTGGCCTTCATTGCTCCAACACCTTGCCATGTAAATGGTGCTGGGGTTTGAACCCACGTCCCTGCACATGCCAGGGAAGCGCCATATCCACTGAGCCACCACTCCAGCCCCTAATTCTATGTTCTGACACTTTCAATATATTGTTGAGCTTCTATATTTTATTTTTCATTTCAGTTATGGCAATTTTCAACTCTAGAATTTTCAACCAGTGCTTTTTAAATTACTACTTTGTTTTATTTGTGATACTGGGTATTGAACCCAGGGATGCTCTACCACTGAGCTTTGTCCCCAACCCATTTAATTTTTTTTTTATTTTGGACACAGAGTTTCTCTAAGTTTCCCCAGCTGGCTTTGAACTTGTGATCATCCTGACTCAGTCTCCAAATCAGTGGGATTACAGGTGCATGCCACCGTGCCCAGATAAATCACTTTTATAATTGACATATAATAATTGTATATATTTGTGGGGTATGATGTGATGTTTTGATATAAGTATACAATATAGACTGAATAAAGCCAGTTAACACATCCATCACCTCACTTAGCTACCTTTTTTGTGATGAGATATTTGAAATTTACTATCTAATTAAATTTGAAACATATAATATGTTATTATTACTGATTCTTACCAGGCTATCCAATGGATCTCAGAAACTTATTCCTCCTGTCTGACTGAAACTTTGCGACCTTTGTTTGACCCACATCTCCCCAATCCACCCGCCGAACACAGTTTCTGATATCCATGATTCTACTTTCCACCTCTGTATGTTAAATTTTTCTATATTCCACATGTAAGTAAAATTATAGTACCTGTCTTTCTGTTTCTGGCTCATTTCACCTAGCCTAATTTGTTCCTGGTTCATTCATTTTGTTTCAAATCACAGAATTTCCTTCTTTTTAAGGGATGAATAGTATTCCAATGTGTATATATCTAACTCTCTTTATCAATTCATCCATTGATGGACATGGGTTAATCCATTTCTTAACTACTGTCAATAGTGCTGCAATGAATGTGGAAGTACAGATATTTCTTCAACATACTGATTTCATTTTCTTTGGATATGTGGCCAGTGTGGATAGTGCTAGAAAACATGAAGTGCTATTTTAATTTTTATGGGAGACTCTATAATGTTTTCCATAATAGCTGTTGTACTAATTGGTATTTCACTAGTAACATATCAGAATTCTCTTTATTTCACCTCCTTTCCAATCTTGTTATCTTTCATCTTTTCAAGAATAATTATTATGGGTGTGGTGGTACATGCCTATAATCCAAGTGACTCAGGAAGCCAAAGTAGGTGGATCACAAGTTCAAGGCGAACCTTATCAAGTTAGAGAAGCCCTAAGCAGTAAGTGAGATCCAATCTCAAAATAAAGAAATAAAAAAGGGCTGGGGTTGTTGCTCAGTGTTAAGGATCTCTGTATTCAATCCCCAGTACCAAAGGATGAAAAGTAGAACAGCTATTATTACGAGTGTGAGGTGATATCTCATTATGATTTTAATTTGTATTCCCCTAGTGGTTACTGATTTTCATGGTTTAAATATGAGATGTCCCCAAAAGTTCATGTGATAATGCAGGAATGTTCAGATGTGAAATGATTAGATTATGAGAACTGTAACTTCATCAGTGGATTAATGAATTTGTTGTAATAATAATTTGAGTGGATAAACTGGATGATAACTGTAGGCATTTGAGGTGTGGCTTGAGGAGTTAGGTCACTGAGGGGAGCCTGTCTTTGGAGTTTATGTTTTGTCTTTGTTGCTTTGCATGCTCTCACTCTCTCTCTCTTTCCTTGCTACCATGAGGCAGTCATTTTTACTTAGCCATGCTCTCTGCCATGAGGTTCTGCCTCATTTAGGCCCATCTCAGCAATAGAGTGGCTGAGACCATGGACTGAGATCTCTGAAATCATGTGCTCCAAATACACTTTTGCTCCTTGAAGTTGTTCTTTTCAGGTGTTTCTGTTACAGTGATGAAAAGCTGACTAACACAAAGATTTTGAGCAATTTTTCATGAAATTGTTGCTATTTTATGTTTATTTAGGTCATTTGCCCATTTTTTAAATAGAGGGACAGTGAGAGATATAAAAAGAAAGACAGAATCAACTTTATTTAATTTTTCATGTGGATTTCATTGCTCAGACACTTTTTTGTGTATGTGGTGCTGGAATTTGAACCCACGTAATTGTGCATGCCAGGCAAATGCCATAATTGCTGAGCCACCACTCCAGCCCATTTGTCCATATTTTAATGTAATTGTTTACTTTCTTGTTATTCAGTTTTTTGAGTTATTTATATATTTAAAATATTAAGCCCTTATCAGATATATAGATGGTTTGCAAATAATTTCTCCTACTCTGTGGGCTTTTTCTTTGTTCCATTCATTTCTTCCTTTGCTGTGCAGAGATACTTTGTTTGTTGTAATCTTGTTTGACCATCCTTGGTTTTGTTGCCTGTGCTTTTGGAAGCATATCCAAAAAAAAAAAAAAAAAAGATACTGGACCAATGTTGTGGACCTCTTCCCCTATGTTTTCTTCTAACAGCTTTATATTTTCAGGTCTTAGTCAAGTCTTTAATCCATTTTGATTTGTCTTTTGTTTATGATGTAAAATGAACATCCAATTTAATCCTTTTGAATGTAGATATCCAGTTTTCCCCGACATATTTTTCTTTCTTTCTTTTACAGGGCTGAGGACCGAACTAGGGGCCTTGTGCATGCTAGGCAAGTGCTCTGCCACTGAACTAAATTCCCAACCCCTCCCAGACATATTTTTGAAGAGACTTCCCTTTTCCATTGCATATTCTTGATATCATTATTGAAAATCAGTTGTTCATAAATGTGAACAAAACTTCACTAAGATTCCACTTCACTCTTGTCAGAGTGGCAAAAATGAAGAATACGAACAATGACAGATGCTGGAGGGGGTATGGGAAAAGAGGAACACTGTCACATTGCTCGTGGGTCTGGAAACTGGTACAGCCACTCTGA
>PVKS010046329.1:0-13250 GCA_004027875.1 Aplodontia rufa
GGAAAGGGGGCTGGAGCAGCAAGACAAAAAGCCCGTCAAGGTTGCCCAGCTCCCGGAGGACGCGGACCGGCGAAACTGCCCCCAATGAATTAATCCCAACGTGGGCTAAATGAAATTCCGCCAGGCTCGCCCGCGGCGTTCCGCGCTGCACGTTCCACCCACCATTGGGCAGGGAGCCGCTGCGACCCGCAGAACCTCCCCTGCCCGCAGCCGCTCACCGCCGACAGGCAGGGCTCGCCCCTTCCCCCTGAGCAGACAGCATCCCTTCGCGGCCCTCACGCCTCGCCTCCAGCCCCCTTCCCCTGCCGGGGCTGGGGACGTGAACGAGTGTCCCTAACCCCCAGCGGCCGGAGCCCCGCCAGCCCTTTCAGTGCGCCTCTGGGAAGCCCTGGCACCAAATCACCGCCGCGCTCCGGCCTCCTCCTCCGCCCGCTCCGGAGGAGCCAGAGTAACGGCCTCAGAACCGCAGTGCCGCATCACACCCACTCCTCGCCGCTCAACCTGCGCGGCGAGCCCATCGTCAAACAGCGCGCTGCTCCCTCCGCGCCGATATCCTTCCGCCGACTCCCCGCCCCTCCTGCACCGCTGCCTCTGGATTGTGGGAGAAGAAAACCGCTGCATGAGCGCGCCCCCGGGTCGGCCCCGCCGCCGCCCAGATTCTGGCGGCCGGCGGGAGCGCGGGCGCGCGCTCGCTGCGGCTGCTGCGGTGGCCGGCGCCTCTCGCGCCCAGGACGGCTGCCAGGGCATGGGGGCGGGGATGGGCTAGGCAGAGGAAGGGGTCGGTCTGCTTGCTCGCCCGGCTCATGCCTAATTATGGTTTATTTCCTCCCTGAGTGCTTTCTTTGATGTGTGAGGGAAAGGGAACGCAATCCTTCTCTTTTAAACGTGAGGGACGCAGGCTTTTCAGACAGCTTGATCTGTTAAGCATGCCTTCTCCCCAGCAAAATGGAATAGAAAAAACAGGCAAAGACACTTGAGCCACAACGTTGTTCTTGTTTCTTTTCCTTTTTCTTCTTCTCCTTTCCTTTCTTTAAAAAAAAAAAAAATCTAGTCCGAGTGAGAATGTTCTTCAAAGTTGCCAGTAAAATATAGTAGAGTTTTTAAATAACCAAAACTGTATTCCCTGGCTGGAGCAAACGTGATTCAGAAACTGTATAATTTTTCTTTCCTTTTTTTTTTTTTTTAACTATTTGGCCATTGGAAAATATCCAAACGAAATCAAGACCTACAAAGAGGAAACATTTGGAAGTCATCCAAGTTGGGTGACAAATAAACAGATTACATATTTGTCATAAATCTCTATGCTATGCATGGCTGGAACCACCAAAATAACAGTTCACCAGCAAAATCAAATGTTTCTCCTGATTTTTCCTGGGGTAAAATAGGCAATGTGAAACACATTTTTAAAGGAAATAAATACAGTATTATAGTTGTACAATGTTTGCTGTTTTCACATTTACATATGTGCTGTTTTAAATTAGCAGTAAAACTGTTTTTGTCCTAACACTGAATTAAGAAATAGCACAATTTCTTATTTAGTATTTGAGAGCCTGATTCTGGAGTCTGTCTGATTATACTACTTACCAACTGAGTGTACCTAGGCAGTTACTGAACTTCTCTGTGCTTCACTTTTGATGTATGTAAAGCAGAGAAAATAATAGGGTTCATGAAATGACAGTTTTATATATAACAAAGTGTTCTATTATAGGGTGTTGTTTTCATTATTATTCCCCCAAAATGAGGAATCATTAGGGAAAACTTGACATAATCTCCCCTACTTTATTTCAGTTTTGACAAAGAAGGATCTTGTCTTGAGGAGTGGAGAAATAAACGTCCTTCTAAAGTCATTAGAATACATTCATGTGGCACTGGTGGTATAGAATACAACTTTGCATTGCCCTGAGCAGTACACAAGCTTGAGTCATCTGATTGCTACCATTCTTTTCCCTCTACTTGTGATGACTTTCTTAATCACAGTTCTTTATTTGGTGAATGAAATGCACACAGAGGGAGAGGAGACACCAAGGAAGAGGTACTACTTTCAGGAGCAGTCCAATGTCTGACATCCATTTTCCTTTGTAATCTCTTGGAAACCTGACAAGACAACATGGAAGTATTCATGCCTATGATGGAGGTTATTCTAAGACGGCTAAGACAGACGAACTTGCTTCACAGATGGAAACCCCAGAAAGTATTAACACCAAGTGCAACAAGTTAAGGATATTTTGGACAACGGAGGCTGAAGGAATAGCCCAGAGTAGTACATTAATGCAAGTGTTGTTTATCCAGTTTACATTTAATACCCATATCCATCCCATCCTTCACAGAAATCTGGGTTCCCCTCTAGAACCAGATGGCCCCAGATACTTCCTGGTCTATCTTTAGGTTTTACACACACACACACACACATACACATACACACACTCAACAAAGAAACATGAGGAGTTAATTGTAAAAACAGGAAACTTTAGGCCAGACTGAGGTCTGCAGAAACTTATTTGAAAACCTACCAATTTACAATTCTCTAGTTTAACAGCAGCCTTAGAAATGTTTTATAATATCTCAAGAGTGCAATCAGGAAACTTCTCTGTCTGGCAAAAAGGGATTGTACATTATATACAATTTAATGGTCCTTGAATTTCAATGTCCTGTAAGATTAAATCCAAAAGTCCCCTATCCTTTCATGGAAAAGATTTCTTCAAAGTACTTTTGTACTTTGTAGTCATTTTCCATCCATCCTTTCTTAGACTGTTAAAAGCAACAGGAAAGACTTTGGAAAAACCATACCCATATGGTTAGTTTCTAAGTTATTTGCTCAGCTATCTTCTAAAGCAAAACTAAATGGTTGGAATGAACTGTGGTTTCATTTAAAAACCACAAGACAAATATACTCTCAAGTATTTAACACTACCTATATACCAAAAGCACTCAGATCTATCTACCTCTACCTATGCTTATCTTGATCTGTACTATAGGAGGTGATAGATTCACCCTGAACTAGTCTCCTTGGGGAAAATATTTTTAAGTACAGAGATTTGAAGGACTAATCACATTCATAACCTAGTATAAACAATTCAAATATAGCAGTAGAGTGGCACCATTATTTATAATAGCCCAAAAGTCAAAATGTCTGAAATGTCCATTGACTAATGAATGAATGAATAAAATGTAGCATGATAGAATATTATTTAGCAATGGAAAAGAATGAAGGGCCAAGAGATGCTACAAAATGGATATACCTTAAAAGCATTATGCTAATTGAAAGTCAGCCACAAAGGACAACATTTTTAATGATTCCATTTATGCAAAATGTCATCAAGAAATTCACTCTGTCATAGACTTTTCAAAAGGGCCCTCTTGATGCATTAAGATTTTAGATACACTTAATAACATGGAAGGCATAGGTTTTCATTAGCCAATATAGTTTTAAGAGAAATATAATATGGGGGTAGGGATATCAAAATTATCCAAGGTTGTTTAATTTCTCTGAGCATCAGTTTCCTCAGCTGTAAAATGGGCATAATGGATTCACTCCTTGTGGGACACCTGCTTAGACCAGTGGACTTATTGTTAAATGTCCTGTATTTCAACTGGACAGAAAAAAGAAAACTCAGAAAAAGGAAGTCTTCCTTTGAGGCTGTTATCAATTGCTCTTATCAAATACCTTAATTCTATATTCCAAGCAGAGCTCTTAGGAAGTGCTAGGGTAGGCTGGCACAGTGGTGCACTCTTGTAATCTGTAATCCCAGCTACTGGGGAGGCTGAGCAAGACTGTAATTAAGGCCAGTCTCAGCAATTTAGTGAGACAAGTGTCTCAATTAAAAAAAAAAAAAAAAGGTGGCGGGGTGGCTGAGGATGAAATTCAGTGGAAAAGCACCCTTGGTTTCAATCCCCAGTAACAATTTAAAAAAGAAAGGAAATGGGAAAAGTACATGGGTACACTTGCAGGCTCTACACAACTAAGTTTTGAGTAGTTTTCCTCTCTACCTACGGTCCCATTTAAATTTGGTGCTTTTAATTATATGTATGCTAGTAATATAGAGATCTTTACAACAGTTTTAAAGAATTAATAATAATATGAGTAAAGTCCATGGATTTGTGATAGGTCTCCAGATTTGTCTAAAGGTCTCTTTACATAATGCTTTTGCTTACTTTCCGTTTCCTTATCTTTATTTAGGGAAGTATGATGCTACTCTATTTCTTTAACTAGTATGACAAGAAACAGTCTTGTAAATGAATGGTCAGTTACAGGTATAGTGTTTTCAGGATTGACTATCCAATCATGTAATCAGTCTTTGTGTTTTCATTGTTTCTTCTTTAATTCCTCAAATCTATGCAATAGGCAGTGACTCATTCCTACATATGATGCTGCTGTTGAAAGAATACAAAGCAAGCAGAAACCTCATAAACAAAGGAAATATAAAGACATTTACAGAAAATGACAAATATTGTGACATAGACATTCAGTAGGTGAGAAAATAAGTTTCTTATTCTAATTGTAAGCCTATTCCTAACCTCTACTATTCATCCATTTATATCCTAGAGACAGACATTAGCAATAACTAGTTAAAACAGAACCTAGCCTGACTGCATAGATGATGAATTATTTTTAATCTATTTTTTTTAAAGAAAGAGTGACAGTGAAAGAAAGAGAAAATCAATTTTAGTTAGTTTTTTATGTGGCCTTTGTAGCTCTGACACTTCATTATGTACCTGGTGCTGGGGTTTGAACCCACGTACTTGTGCATACAAGGCAAGCACCATAACTGCTGGGCCACCACTCCAGCCCCAGATGATGAATTATTATAATTTTTTTAAAGAGAGAGAGAAAGAAACAATTTTTTATTTAGTTTTTCACGTTGCTCTGAGATTCTGTTATGCATGTAGTACTGGGGTTCGAACTCATGCTTGCACATGCTGGGCAAGTGCCATAACCATTGAGCAACTGCTCCAGCCCCCAGATGATGAATTATTAATAAAATAGATAAATATTACCTATGGTGAACATTATTCCCATGGTAAATATCACTGATAAATTACATAGCCTGACCAAAAAAAAAAAACCCAAAAACAAAACTTAATGCCTTTTAATTAAAGAAACACAAATTGGATATTCTTGGGTATAACAATGCCATCTTTAGGACATGCCTTGAACTTGTAACTTACCATTCTCTTTAAGATAAATCAGCAAGATTTCCACATATGGAATGATTGATACCTTCCTACTACTAAATAATATGAGTTGAAACAATTAAATATTTTAAATCCTAGAAAAATATAGATTTACTCCCATATTTTAAAAAATACAAAATATAAATGATAATATACAAGTGATGAAATCAAAATTTTTTCCTTCTGTTGAATGACAGTAAGAAAACATATATTGTTTCTCTCTTTCTCGGTCTCCCTCACTGTCCCTCTCTCTTAAAAAAAAAAAAGAAAAAAGAAAACATATAAAAGTGTATATACTGATAAATTACTATATTTTCAGTGTTGAAAAGTTAAAATTCATATGAAACTTGAAATTTTACAAAGTAAACATTTTCGTTTCTACTTCAATTAGTATGTGCCAATTGATTATTTTCTTAAAATGCAAGCTGGAGAAGAATTCTCAGACTCACTTTCATTGCACTACTTTTTTTTCCAGATTAATTGAGTTTTTATTGGCGACAATCTTGGTTGACAGCAGTTTTCCCAATATTTCTTTTTTTTTCTTTTTTTTCAATTTTTTAAAAAAAAATTTTATTTTTGAACAACCATACAAATTTTTAACAAAATAATATAAAATGTGTATAGTTTCTGTACTAGATTTACCCCCAGGAGTGCCCCCCTCAATTTCCCACCCATATCCCTCCCTTCCCTTACCCACAATATCTCTAAAAATGTATTAGGCTATATAATATTACACTCATTCCACTACTTTTGTAAACTAAAGTTCTGCCTTTGGTTTCTAAAACTAAAATAACAGTATAAAATACTCAGTTATATTGAACTAATAATATTTTGTATTTTTAAAATTATTTATTTTCTTGCTATAAAACTGATATGTTTCATTGTCAAAACTGGAAAAATCAATAACATTTAAAGAAAAAACTAAAAGAAAGAACAATGTATACTCTTCAGGGGTTAATATATTATTGTAATTTTTCATAATATTTAAATGAACTAAACAGTTCTCATAAGACCATTAAAAACATCAATGATCAAAGTATGAATATGCTTTTTACTTTGAATTAATCAATAAAAGAATTCAAATGCAGGGCTGGAGTGGTGGTCAGCATTTATGGCACTTCCCTCGCATGAGCAAGGACGTGGGTTTGAATTGCAGCACCACTTACACAGCTAAGTGTTGGAACAACAAAAGCCACACGAAAAAATAACTAAAATTGATTTTCTCTTTATCTCTCTCTCACTGTCCTTCTCTCTTTAAAAAAAAAAAGAAAAGAAATAAAAATGCATTTTTACAAATGATTATCATTTATTATGTGTGTAGAACTGCCGGGTGAACAGTTATTTTAAAATAACAGAACCCAATTCCCATAACCATAAATAAATTTGACTAATGTGTCTAACCAAAGAATAAAATATAACCTCCAAGTTTAGAGTAAAACTGAGGTTATGAGTTCTGTTTGTCAGTACATTCTCACTTTCTTCATTGATCAATATTTCCAGAACTACCATGTTTAGTAGATAAGCATTTGAACATACAAAATAGGAAAAGATTGCATCTAAAAGAAGTCAAAGGAAATGGCAAATGTATCATTGAATTAGTTAGTTCAGGAGTTGGCAAAACATTTTCTAAAAGGTCAAATGATAAAAATTTATGGCCCTGTGAGCTATAAGGTTTCTGTTGCAACTACTCAACTCTGCTATTATAACAAAAGGACATAAGTAAACTGTGTTGTAGTTAAAATCTATTTACAAATAGAGAAAGTGGACCAAATTTGGTCCCCAGGCTACGGTTTGTCAATCTCCAAACTAGTTGAATACATTGGATGTAAATAAAACAGAAAACAGGATTGATTTTCTTCCAGTGAATTTTTAAATTTTATAAATAATTACATTAACCATCAATTATATTACATAGTTATTTTCCAGAATTATACAAGTGGTCCACAAGTTGTTTGGAAGCTGTATTCCATTGTTCAAACCTATCAGATATAGTCCAAATTGTTTCAATCTCTCATCATACTACAATTGAAAAATTCTACCCTGGATATAAGACTAGTTTTTGGAAATCTTCCTGAGTCCCATCAGAAATCAGAGGACAAACTTAAAAGTGTTTGAATGAGGAGAATTTAATAAAAGGATGTTTTGGAGAGGTTTGGAGAGTTAAGTGAACCAATAAAGGGTGGTGAAGCACCTAGGAATGAGCAGCAGCAGAGACTATTCTTAACTGTGAGCCTGAAGGGGAGGAAAGTGTATTATCAGAATCCTGAAAGACTTGGCATAGAAAAGAAGCCATTGGTCAGGCGCTGTTTATAGAGCATGGGGCCACTGCCTTAATCATGATACAGAAGAAAAGGAAAGAATATCCCAATCTTTCTGTCCTCCTCATTTTTATTTCTGGCCAGCCCCTGGCTGAACCCCAGGGGAAGCAGAGAACAAGAAACCACAGACAATATAATCTGTAGAGGTCAACCTCCGAGGCACAAAGAACAGCGAGTGGAGGTAGGACTAGAAACTACAAGGGACATAGTGGGCATAGAGCTGCCAGTCAAAAGTGTGTATAACACCTAGAACCATTTTTTGTAAGTACTGCATACTAACCAATTGCACCACTAGAGCTCCATCTTAGAATCATTTCTATACATCATCTGATAGTCATACAAGGTGGCAATTCTTTTCAAATTAACAGAGGCATAAACTTTTGATAGGCTAGAATAAAGAAACAGAGGGAGTTGGTAATTATGTTAACAAGTTGCCATAAAATTTGTGGCATATGGTTTGACATCTTTTATCTATTAATGCATGACAGTAGCTGTATTTTTTTTACTGATAAATATATAGTGTTAATGCCCTCTAATGTCTTACAAGTTATGTGCTCTCTGTTACTTGAATGAATGAATGAAATTATTGACATAATTAATTTTTATAGCTTTCATTTGAATAAACTCATATTTAAGTAGCACAAAATGTAATTTATTAAAATACATTATTTTAAAATAAAATAACAAAATAAAGTTAAAGTCCTCATGGAGCAAAAATTACTTGTGATTCTTTTATCTGTGTCCCAAATCAGACCAAAAACTGGAAAAATGATACATAAATCAACTTTCACTAAAACCCATTAATTAAACATTTATTAAGAATATATGCCAACGGGTGCTGGAGCAGTGTCTCAGTGGTTGTAGTGCTTGCCTGGCATATGCAAGGACCTGGGTTTGAATCCCAGCACCACATATGCAACTAAGTGTCAGAAAAACAAAACAAAACAAACAAACAAACAAAAAAACAGATGAAAAAACTAAATAAAATTGATTCTCTCTTTCTCTTTCTCTCTCTCTCTCTCTCTCCCTCTTTAAAAAAAAGAATATATGCCCATTTCAAATTACTTACAAATTAGATTTTATGTCCTTTACTTATATTTGATAAAATTCAATCAGCAAAATTATAAAAGTAACATAGTAGGTAGATGTGATACTGATAGTATTAATAGATAATACCTCCCAACAAATTTATTTTTTCTATCCAACAGTTAGATTGCCTATATTTCACAACGCATTAATCTTGTGATGATGTTGTCTCTAAATTAGGAAAAAAAGACAAGTGCAAGTTTTGCTTTTCACAAACTCACACACCTTTTGTGGAACGTTACTGGTAGATAGGCTTCCAAGCTCTGAATTGAACCTATTTTGATCTCACATGGAAACCTACTCTTAATTTTATATTTCAGTATCTTCTGTTTTAATTCAGATATGGCCATGCTACATCAATTATGTTATGGTAGCCACAAAAAAGGGTTTGAGCTTGGTAACTCTGAATTAATTAACCAGCAGTCTCAGTTTCCCCTATTTACTATGGCCCTATCTAACTTAGGCTTCAATACATATACGTTTTTAATAAGGGTCATAAGGACAATGGCCATATTTTTCCTGGAGTGAAATGTGAAAGCATTTTTTCTCTTACTCAATTTGCAAGAAGCATATCAAATTACACAGAATTGGCAAAAAAAAAAAAAAACAACATGAGTTTATGAAGAACAAATCCTGCTAGACTAATTTTTCTTCTTTTTAACCAACTGCAAAACCTTGCAGATGGTATAGCAATGATCACCTCTACAAAATATTGTCTGTATCCACTTACTGTTATATAGATCATGTGTTTTTAAACATTCTGTGGTGCTCATGTCTGAGGTAGAGTCATGAAAGGAATGTCTCCTCTCCCTTCATTTGCACTCTTGAATGCTAACCTCAGCATACCAGCAAAAATGAGCCTGGGATCAGTCATTGAGCATACTGAGTACACACAGATTGTAGATCATCCCTTGTCTCCAGAGAAGCAGAGAAGTAGAATTCCACCTGTCCTGGAAATCATGTGACCTAATGCTACCAGGATTTGTTTAAATTGTATAATAAAATATCTTGTGCTTCTGCCTCCATCTTGACTAATATTACAAAAATCCTGACAGCTAAGAGGTGGTAAGGAAATTAAAATTTGCCCAAAAAAGTCCACATATTTTCAAAGGTCACCTTTCAATAATATCTGATGTTTCCTGATCTTGTGAGAAGCATCATGCACATGTCTTAGCTGAGGTGTTTTGCCCATATAAAGAACTTCCTACTCAGTTCCTTTCCTTTGTCCATTCAGTAAATAAACACTTTGAGTATTTTTTATGTATTAGGCATTGAGGATATGAAAATAAATAAGATGTTTCTTTTCTGACACATGAATCCTCAGGGACTTTATAGATTGCTAAGAAACACAAACTGATTATTCTAAGCAGTGCAACCCATGTCATGTACTATTTGAGAGAGAAATGTTTAAGATTCATTTTTTTTTTAAAGAGAGAGGGACAGTAAGAGAGAGAAAGAGAAAATCAATTTTACTTAGTTTTTCATGTGGCTTTCGTTGCTCCAACACTCTTTTGTGTACAGGGTGCTGGGGTTTGAACCCACATCCTCATGCATACCAGGTAAGCACTGTAACTACTGAGCCATGCTCCAGCCCCAACAAGGTTCATTTTTAGTGGTAAGTTAAGAAAGGCTTTACAGAAAGGTGATTTTTAAGCCACGCCTTGCATTAAAATTAGGCGTTCAATGGGGAGGGGAAGTACAGAGAATTTCAGGTGGGCAGAAAAAAAAAACAGAAGAAAAGCACTGAAGCCTACAAATGTATAGTGCATTTGGGGAGCTACAAGAGCTCTCAGAATGTCACTGACAAAAGTGGGCAATGGTGAGAAATGAAAGTTAAAGTTATATTGAGACGAAAACCAAAAATCATGCTAAAAAACTTGGCCTTCATCCTATAGGCAGGAAGGTACGATTCTGCTAACATATTGAGTAGGGAGATTCAAAGAGGAAACCAGACAAGAATTCCTCCTACTTAAAGTTTTGTACCTTCAATTTGTGCTTTTTCCCCCCTCGAATTTAATACTGACTTTTTTGAATTTTGTTGAGACAGAAGGCTCAATTCAGCAATTTGTTCATGTTGCCCTCTGTTGGCAAAAAGGAAAAGAAATTAATGTGAAGGGCATTGTTTCATGTTTCATTTGCTGATATTTCAGTTTCCCTAAAATAATGTTTGTTATGCTTGGTACCACAAAAGCACATGCTAGAAATTCTGTTACAATTCCATATGCATGCTACCAATGAGGTTTTCAGTTATTCTCTTCACATGTTTACACCCATAACAATGTGCACAGTTTGATCCTTCCTTTAAATTCAACTCACTCACAAATTCCATTGTAACTGTGTGTCTGTAACTGCTAAGAGCAGAGAATACAAAAAAGAATATTAAGAAGTACATAAGAGAGCTGGATTGGTGGCTCAGCAGTTACAGCGCTTGACTGGCATGCACAAGGACAAAGGTTCAAACCCCAGCACCATGTACACAACGAAGTGTCAGAACAATGAAAGTCACATGAAAACTAAATAAAATTGATTTTCTCTCTGTCTCACTGTCCCTTTCTTTAAAAAAAGAAAAAGAAAAAGGAAGAAAAGAAGTACATAAGAAAAAATAAAATCAAAGTACCATTAGTATGGAAGTAAAAAGCTTTAAATAAAATTAACAGTTTGTACAAAATACTTCATAAATACATCTACTTTACCTCTGTGTCTTGAATTCTTATTATAAATCTTAACACATTCAATATAAAAAATATTAACAGGGACTGGAGCGGTGGCTCAGCGGTTATGGTGCTTGCGTGGTATGCGCGAGTATGTGGATTGGAACCCTAGCACCATGTACACAACAAAATGTCAGAGCAACGAAAGCCATATGAAAGAACTAAATAAAATTGATTCTCTCTCTCTCTCTTTCTCTCACTGTCCCTCTGTCTTAAAAAAAATTGACTAAAACTATAATGCATTTATATAAGTTGCCTTGTAAGAATACGTATCTGCTTCAGGAAAATCAGTTACGACAGATATATATGAAAAAGATAAGAAGAAAGAAGAAACAAATGAAAGAAGTTGAGAATCCCATCTAGCTATATGCTTTCAAATCATCTCTCTTTCTCTCTCTCTCTCTCTCACACACACACACACATGCACATACGTGGTCATGTCATATGTAATGTATATTACTCTTTTTCCCATTTAATAATATACCAAGACCATTTATACATGTCAGTAGTTAAATTTTCAGAATATAATTTGAATTGTAAGGGAACTCATTTTTAAGTAAAATCCTATATTTTTGACCATATAAGTGGTTTCCTATATTGTCCCCATTATAAACAGCACTATAATAAATATCTTTGTAGCTCAAAACTCTCATCACTGCTTTTTCCATAGGATAAATCCTCAGAAATCGATTTTCTGAGGCAAATATCACAGGCATTTTAAACATAAAGTTTGATTTTTTTTCAAGTATATGAATTTGGGTACACTAAACTATAATGATAAATAGTCTACTAAACTTCAATGGCTTAGTATACCACAAATTTATTTTTAGCCCATGAAACTGTCCAGCCTGGTATTTAGGTATGCAGCATCTCTATTTTAGACGGCAATTCAGAGCCCTCAGCTTTTTTTTTTTTTTTTTCCCTTCTGTAATCCTTCTTTCCTTTGGACTTTGTTCTTTGCATTCAGGGTAAAGAATGATGGCAGACAGGCAGACATATTTCTGTTCAAATTGCACAAGAAAGAATTTAGTCACATATCATAGAACTATTCCTCTTGCCATGTTCTAAGATGTATTCCTGTTATCATAAGAGATAAATGGATTTTGGTTAGTAGCCTCTGCCATGATGAGTAAAAAGAATTTGCTATATTTTTAAAAATCACAATAAGAAAGATTTTATCAGGGAAAACATTTTCAAAAATTACTGTCTCAACATAATGAAATTTGCAGATGCAAATTTTGTGCTTTAAGGATATTTATAATTTTAAATGCATAAATTATAAAAAATAAAAAATGCCAAAAAATTAAGTTTCTGTTTTCAAGAAGCTAAAAATAAAACCCCAAATACAAACCAAGAAATATAGAAGGAAATAAATAATAAAGAATAGAAACTAGGGGCTGGAGTGGTTGCTCAGAGGTTACAGTGCTTGCCTAGTATGTGTGAGGACCTGGATTCAAACCCCAGCACCACATACACAACTAAGTGTCAGGAAAGCAAAGGCCAGATGAAAAAATTAATAAATAAAACTGCTATTCTCTCTCTCTCTCTCCCCCTCTCCCTCTCTCTTGAAAATTGTTGGGAACATGAGGTTCAGCTGGCTTGTAAGAGAATTGGTGGTAAACAACTCTAAGGGGTCCAGCTGGCTTGGAATTAGCAAACTGCCTGACCGCATGACTAAGCTATTCCGCCACTCATTTGTTACAATTGGAGAAAGGTGTTTGCATTGTACCCTATTGGCTGTTGTAATGGATAAATAGAGTAGCAGCTAGTCAGGTAAAGCAAGCGGCCCAAGAAGCAAGCAGCCAAAGGAAAAGCAGTAGCCAGAGAAGAGCAAGAAAGCAAGCAGCCGCGTCCTGAAGGAAGAGAGCACAGAAGCAGTCGGAAGAAGCCGCAGCAGCAGCGACAGCAGCGACGTCAGAGAGATCAGCAGCGGTAGAAGATGCAGGTCCCGTGTTCCAGCCGC
>PVKS010046330.1:0-13241 GCA_004027875.1 Aplodontia rufa
TTTATTTAATTTCCCATGTGGCCTTTGTTGCTCTGAGACTTCCTTGTGTATGTGGTGCTGGGGTTCAAACCCATGTACCTGTGCATGCCGGGCAAGTGCCATAACCACCGAGCCCCCCTACTCCTGCCCCCCCTTATATCTTCTTTTAATTCTTTAATCATTTTGGTAATCAAATTATTATAATGTTTCTCTAGGTTTTTATCCTCCTATCAGTGGGTTCCTTTGTTAGGGGTTTATGGGCTTAGAGGGGAGATTTGTTAGCCTATTTTCTCTCTCTTTTTTTTAAGATCTTCTTGTACTTTAAATAAAGTAGATTCCTCTTCCTTTTATTTTGTATGTGAACTTTTGTGTGCAGTTATCTTATTTGTTCTGAGATTTGTCTTTGGATTTGATGTATAGGTCGATGTCAGGGAATGGGAGAAAAAAAGATGACATACATAGCCTTTACGACCATTTCCTTGTATGTGGGTGCTAGGAGTGCTCCCACAGGATCTTCAAAATCTGCACAGCAGAGAAACCTCAGATTCCTGAGCATCACCCAGAAGTCTAGAGCTAGATTACAGGAATGTGGGGGAGCTATTTAGAAGACACACATGATCCTTATACTCAGGAGCTGCTGCCTAAGAAGAAAGCTGTCCTGTAGATTTAGCTGTTGGAAAATGAGAAGGAAACAAATGACTGGACTGTGTTCGGTAGTCCCCACTTTGGAAGTTTCACTTTCCATAGTTTCAATTACTCACAGTTAATTGTGGTCTGAAAACACTAAATGAAAAATTCTAGAAATAAACAAGTTGCAAGTTTTCAGTTGTGTGCCTTCCTAATTCTCATGCCATTCCTTCTGGGAAAGGAATCATTCCTTTGTCCAGCATGTCCACATTGTGGATGTTTAAGGCATCCACCGGTGGTGGTGGGCAGTGGGGAGGTATGTTGGAATATATCTCCCTCAAGATTGTCACAGAAGAACAGATGTTTCTGGAGAAGGGTCCAAGAGGTTCCCAGATGAGGGGGGTAGTCAGTTTAGGACCAATGGGGTTCTTTGCACACCTGACAGAAAAGAAATTCACCATGAGCCAGACAAAGGCATAGACAGAGGTGCAGAGATTTATATAGGAAGATAAATATACATTTAAGAGAGAATGTGAGCTTTCTGAAGAGAGAGGTCCTATCTTTTTACATTGGGCTGGGGGTCCAATATATTTGGAAGAGCTTTATCAGGGGCCAGACTGGAGGTGATTTCAGGGTGAAGCTGTACAATTTCATGCCAGTTTTCCCTGTGCTTGCATATTTCCCTCATTTTACAAGTGCATGGGCCAAGATTTACAACTCTGTTTTCTGTATCTCGATGGCTTGTGGGTGTTTCCTTTAAGATTCAGTATTTCTCTCTATGCAAAATCCCTATCTCAAGGGTTGACTGTATTGAAGGGGAAAGGCTAGTATTTTGTTTTGGTGTTGGACCTCTGTTTTAAGAATACTGCTGCTTTACCAGCCCAAGTGGCCTGTAACCTCAGTGACTTGGGAGACTGAGAAGGAGGATTGCAAGTTTGAGACCAGCCTCAGCAATTTAGTAAGTCCCTAACCAGCTTAGCAAGACCCTGTTTCAAAAGGGCTGGGGATGTGGCTCAGTGGTGAAGCACCTCTGGATTCAATCCCCAGTATAAAAAAGAATACTGTTGTTCCACATTGTGTGGCGCAATGTAGCATAGTAGCTACAATGATGGGCTCCAGAGGCAGATCACCAGCTTTCCATCTCAGCTATGTGGTTTAGCAATCATGTGAACATAGCAAAGCTATTTTACTTTACCTCTTAGATTTCTCAGCCTGCCAAGTGAAATAACATCTACTTGAGATTGGATACCAAGTGATATTTTGGTAAAGTGTAATACTGTGAAATATGTATTTGGTTTTTGTCCTTGGTATACAACTCCTAAAATCCTTAGAATCTCCAAAGTGATAGTGTGTTTTTATATGTTGATGAGTTGAGTGATGTCTAGCAACCATCTCCCTAGTGGGTGGAAGCTGTTCATCCAAAAGACCAAGCAGAATATGAGGGCAGGCATTTTCAGTCCCATCCCACAAACTCAGGTAAGGGAAAGGAACCAAAGGTTGAGTTGATCACCAGTGGCCAAGGAGTTAATCAATCTTGTGAATGTAATAAAGCATCCGTAAGACTCAAAAGGACAAGGTTTGGAGAGCTTCCATATAACTGAACCTGGGGAGGTTCCTAGAGAGTGACTTGGAGCTTCCATGCCCTGTCTCCCATACTTCACTCCATGCATCTCTTCATCTGCTTCTTTTATAATATCATTTATAATACACCAGCAAAGTGTTTGCCTGAGCTCTATGAAATGTTTAAACAAATTAAACCTAAGGAGGAGGTTATTGGGACCCAACTATACAGTTGGTTGGTAGGAAGCACAGGTAAAATAACCTAGGGCTTGTAACTGACTTCTAAAGTAGGAGTGGTCTTGGGGCTGGAGTGGTGGCTCAGTGGTATTATGCTTGCCTGGCATGCATGAGGAACTGAGTTCGAACCCCAGCTCCACATATGCAACTAAGTGTCCAAGCAACAAAAACTGGAAGAGGCAATGTCCACCAAAGCTCTATCTGACAAAGTCCAGACTTGGGGATGGGCTAGGCAAAGCCTGCCCTGGAAATTGCCAAAACCATCCCTTCTAGGAATTGGCTCTGTTCTAGTAATTGTATGTATTGTGAATTTACTCAAACTGGAAACTCTGATAGTTACGAGAATTCCATTGCTCAAACAATTGTTGTGGATTGTTGAGAAGAGTACTTGTAATAACATACATAGAAATCATGGAAAATGAAGCTATACTGACTTTAATACAAAATTGAAAATAAAAAGCAAAATAATTAGAACTAAGGAACACAGCAACAGTATACGTAAAACATCTACAGAAAGACATGTTTGCCTTTCCTAGCTTAGCGGAGACTGAATTTTAACTTCTTAGCAATAAATAGACGTGTTTACCTTTTTTGTCTTTGCAGGGGTTAGGTTTTAACTTCTTAGCCCATAGGTTAGAATGTACAAATATTTTATGGAATTAACAATTATAGGACCTAGGATAGCTATAGAATATCTAATAAGGTTACAATAACAAAATTGTTTTAGGTTACTAGTTAATAGGGTATAGGAGTTATAATAGCCTATATCATAGTCTAGCTAATTAAGAAACTTTTCATTTATGCTAAGATAGGGCTTCTAAACTAGTGCAGTGCAGTGACCTTCAAGCTTCTCTTATCTAATGAGGTGTAATGGTTTGTACAAACCTCTGGAGGAAAACGGAGACAGAATTTGGTGAAGTGTTTGGTCTCTGTTGTCTGTCAAAGCAGGTTTAAAGAATATGGTCAATGTGGTGGGGAGGTTGAGGCCATGAATGGTACTAATGGCTGATGCTTTAAGTAATTTTATGTCTGGTGTTCTGAATCAGTTTAAATCAAATAGTTACATATGGTCATTATGGTGGGGAGGTCAAGGACATGAATTGTACTAATGGTTGATACTTTAAGATTACTGGGAAACTGAAAAGATGATTGTACAATGAAGCCAATAATGAAAGGCTTGTTTGTAGACCTGTATAAAAATGTTCAACGATGAAGAACAGATGGCATTGTGCTCAAGCAGGGAACTGTGTCTGCTTGCAACTTGCCCTGGAGGTTCAAGCTGTCCACTCTTCCTTCAAGGACCTAAGAGTTCAGCTGGGGCTGGCCCCCGGCAAAAAAAAAAAACAGATGAAAAACTAAATAAAATTGACTCTCTCTCGTTAAAAAAAAAAAAAAAAAAAAGGAGGGGCTGGAGCGGTGGCTCAGTGGTTTCAGCACTTGCCTGGCAAGTGTGAGGACCCGGGTTCAAACCCCAGCACCACGTACACAACTGAGTGTTGGAGCAACGGAGGCCATGTGAAAAACTAAATAAAGTTGTTTCTCTCTTTCTCTGTCTCTCTCACTGTCCCCTCTCTCTTAAAAAAAAAAAAAAAGAAAAGAAAATCTTTCCTTTAAAAAAAAAAAAAGGAGTGGTCTTAAGGCTG
The DNA here is from genome assembly GCA_004027875.1 of Aplodontia rufa. Taxonomy (NCBI): domain Eukaryota; kingdom Metazoa; phylum Chordata; class Mammalia; order Rodentia; family Aplodontiidae; genus Aplodontia; species Aplodontia rufa. The sequence goes on from PVKS010046330.1 coordinate 4,047, forward strand.
TAATAGGGATCCACTTTATGCTTTGAATATCACCTTGCTTCTCTGCCACTGTAACTTATTTTTAAAATGACATGTTTCTTTGTCTTCTCTCTTCTTCCTCCTCACTAATCTCTCCGCATCCCTAATCTCAGGGGAAACAGGATAACCTTTCTTCCTGAGCACACACCCACCATGGGCACAAGTAATTCAGACTTGGGGATGTTACCAGAAGACCTCAAAAATGCCTATCTACCGAATTAACAAGTGAATTACAACTCTTGACGGAAAACATGTACAATGTAGCCTTTAAAAGCTCCCTATTCCCCCTGATGGGCAGAATCAGCCTCTGGGACTGGCATCGCTTGTGTTTCTCCTTTGCTAACAAAGCAACAGAACTTCTTCCTTTTTCTCAAAATGGTGTCCTCAATATTGGATTGGCATTGGGAACAAGGACCAAGTTTTCAGTAACAAGGTGATACCAGCGATGAGAACTTTTGACTCAGTGCCAGCCAGTAAAAATAGAATCTGAGTCTAGTGATGTGGAGAGCAGGCTGTGCCCTGCTCTGAGTTACTCCATGATGAATAGAACAGCAGTTTTCAGGCTGGGCCTATAACAGTGACTCACTTCATGCTTAGAATATATCCTTTGCTACTCTGAAACTGACATGCTTTTTTCTTCTTCCAGTCTCCTCCCTGACCTCCCACCCATTCTCTCCTCTCTGATAGTCTCCTCCTTTCTATTCTCTCTTCCCTAATCTTGGTAAACAGGATTCCTCTAAATCACCTCTTTAAAAACTCAGTTCCCCCTGATGAACAGAATCACAGTCCCTGGGAAAGGAGTTCCCTATGTTTCTCCTTTGCTAGCAAAGCAAATAACTTCCTTTTCCTTTTTCTCAAAACCTTATCTTTTTTATTGGATTAGCATCAGAGATGAGGACTGAGCTTTCAGTAACAAATTGGCAACTGTGGCAGGACTCAAGATCAGCCCCTGCTCCATTTTTCTTGGGCAAGTCTGGTACTCTGAGCAACCCCTTTCCATGCTCAGAATACAAGGTGGCTAGTAAGTTCTTTGAGAGCCAACTGCTAGAGAAATTGCGAAACAGTGTGAGTTTGCCTTGGAACAAATTAGAGGATTTGTTCCTGTGAGTAAAAGGGGGAACTGAGGGACTGCCCCAGCAGCTGCCAAAGCTCCTTCTGCTTTGGGGAATTCACACCTTCTCTCCCTGAATTCTACAAGTTACACCATCAGTCATTGTACTTTGAGAAAAAGGAAACGGAATGCAGTAAAATCATGACACCCTTGGTCAGCTCATAAGTTCCCTGGTGTGCACTGGTGTGCACCCTTGATTCCACACATCTGGTTCCTCTCTATGGGAACATCTGGTCCCTCTTTGTGGGGACATCTGTGGAGCCACTAGTGTAGGATTCACAGTTAAGCATGACTCAGGTACCTAGAAAAACTGGTAAAACTCCTTTCTGGTCTGTTCTAGGTTCTCATCTGTTTATTGGTCTTGGGTTAGGGGAATTCTTCTCTCTGTCTCTCTGGTTTTTTGTTTCTATCTGTTCCTGGCCCCTTTAAGAAATGAGGAACACTGTGTCAATTTCTGCTAATGGTCCCTTGGGAAAGGTCTTGGCTGACTGAGCCACATATAGCTATAAGCCTATAATTCAGAAAAAGATGATTTTTTTACTGTAACACAGTCTGGCCAAGGTATGCTTTGGAAGGGGGAGAAAGGTGGCCTCCATCTGGTACTCTGAATTACCATACAACTTGATCTAAGCAACACCATTTTGAAACATATTCACCATCTTAGAACGAGTCACCTCTTGATCATGCTGACTCAGTCTGACCTAAACCCCAGACAATATTCCATCATACAAAGACACCCCAAATACTCCATCATTATAAGAAAGGAAATTGTTCTCTGGGACTGAAATTCTGAAAATATCTAGTTCCTTATGAGGGTGACACCACCAGGACCTTCGTTGCAACCCGTTAGCAACAGCCTAATTACTAGCCTCTCTCACTCCCCTGACTACCCGAGGCTGTAAGTGGAAGATAGTCTGTCTCTACTGGGACCCCTCCACAGGCTTTTCCTGAATAAATCTGTTACTGTTGAGTGGTCTTTCCTCTCTATCTCCTTCATTCTTTTCTTTTTTTCTTACAATAATCTTGCAGTTGGAGCCATTCTGCCAGAGGTCAGGAAAATAGGACAAAATCCCACGTGTGCAGGTTTTTATGCTGCTACATAATCAGGAGTCTGAACGACCAAGGACTAGGTTGATGATGCAGAGAAAGGCACAGCCTATAGTGTGTGAGGATAGCAGAGTCAGTACAGAAAGCTGAGGAGGATTTGATGAACGTGAATATAATGAACCTTTCAATCCTAATTCTAACCTAGTATCTGACCAGTCAACTGGTCAGGTACCACATCTGGACCCCACTAGCTTTCTTAGTCCTATAGGGAGCCTTTCAGCTGAGGGGAAGGTGGAGGGACAAGGTACTCCCATTGTTGGCATCACAGGGCTGTGACTGTGGAGTCAGGGATGGTCTCCCCCTCTAAAACATGCCAGGGCACTTCTTTTGATTGGGGAACATCTGTTGCTGGGGCAATCAATACCCCATCAACATAAATGCCCAAGGGTAACCAGCAAGGTGTTAGTGGGCTTATTGTCCTTCTCAACCTCTGACTTGATGAATTAGAAAAATTTGAGCCTAACCTATTGGGAAGACTCACAGAAAATGGCTGAATTATTTACTACCATTTTTGCCACTCACCATCACACCTGGGCAGTCATACAGACTCTGCTTAACATATCACTCATGGACGATGATCACTGACTGTGCTAGATAAGGAAAGAGAAGAAGCTCAGAGGCTTCATGATGAGGATGCCAATCACATTCCTGCACTGGCAGAAGCTAGTCCTATGAGGGAGGCCAGTTGGGACCCAAATGTGGCAGCAAACAATGCAATGATTAATCATTATAAGAAATGTATTTTGGTGCTGGAGTGATGACTTGGTGGTTCCGGCGCTTGCCTGGCATGCACGAGGACCTGAGTTTAAATCCCAGCACCACATATACAACAAAGTGTATTGTGCACCCTTTTGCCCTGTGGGAGGGAGTTTTGTCTCTTTTCTTCTCACTGGAATAAATCCTACCCTTAAAAAGATCTACACCAAAGGTTTTAAAAGCTCATCTTGGTCTGGAGTGGTGGGTCAGCGGTTACCAACCGTGCTTGCCTGGCATGCGCAAGGATGCAAGTTGGAACCCCAGCACCATGTATACAATGAAGTGTTGGAACAACAAAAGCCACAAGAAAAACTAAATAAAATTGATTCCTTCTCTCACTGTCCCCTTCTCTCTTTAAAAAATAGAAAGAAAGAAGGAATGAATGAATTATTTTGGTGGGACTCAGAAGAGGAGTGCCCAAGCAAAGAAGTTTAAATAAGATTCAAGAGTTACAGCAAGGGGTTGGGGATTTAGCTCAGTGGCAGAGCGCTTGCCTAGCATGCACAAGGCCCCGAGTTCGGTCCTAAGCCCTGAAAAAAAAAAGTTACAGCAAAAGATCAGTGAGGACACCTCAGAAATTTTAGAGAGAGTTTAACAGACATACAGGAAATATTCAGATGCAAATCCAGAAGCCCCTGAAAAGCTCCATATGGTCAAAGTGCCCTAGACAGGACAGAAACTTCAGCACATGGAAGGAACAATTGGCATGAACCCCTCCCAGCTGGTCGATACTGCCCTTAAGTTATACAATTTCTAGATGAACGGAAACAAAAGTTGGCCTGTGTTTTATTAGCAGCCCCTGCAAAGGGATCCTTAAGGAAATCAAAAGGAAAGGATAGGAATAGGTACGCTCCAGGAAAGGACATTGGAGAAAGGATTGTCCAGGGAAGCAAAGGTCCCCAGGACTGGATCAGTCCTCTGAAAAAGAAATGATCTCCTGAATCCAAGGCTCAGATGAGGACTGATGGGGCCTGGAGCTTCAGGCCTTATTGGAGACCTCTATGCCAATAGCCCCAGAGGAGCCCCGGTGTTATGGTTTGGATGAAAAGTGATCCCTGAAAGCTCAATATGTAAGATTATGCAAAAAGACTGGTGAAATGATTGGGTTATGAGAGCTTTGACCCAATCAGTGAATTAATCCCTTGATAGGGATTAATTCGGTGGTAGCTATAGGCTGGTACAGTATAACTGGAAGAGGTGGGTCTTTGGGGTGGGTTCCTTTGAGGTATATATTTTGTATCCAGTGAGTGGAGTCTCTCTCTCTCTCTCCTTCCTGATGTGATGCCTTGAGCTGCCTTCCTCCACCACACTCTTCCACCATGATGTTCTGCCTCACCTTGAGCCCCAAGGAATAGAGTTGGTCTTCTATGAACTAAGACCTTAGAAACCATGAGCCCCCAAATAAACTTTTCCTCTATTAAAATTGTTCTTGTCAGGTCCTTGAGTCACAGCAATGAAAAGCTGGCTAAAACACCTGGGTACAATTAACAGTGGGGACCCAACTGATCGACTTCTTGGTTGATACTGATGCTGGTTATTCCATTTTAAATTCTAAATTGACCTCTGTAGCACTCTGGCAGTAGTTGGAGGTACAGGCCAAACTCAGCTTCACCCATTGCAATTACTTCATTTGAAAGTGCCTCCCGAAAATGCATTCCAGTTCCAGATCTTCCTAGCTAACCAGGAAAAGGAAACTGAACCCATTCCACTGGAGGTCGATAAAAAAAGTGGGTAAAATTGTATGGGCTGATGGGACCCCAGCGAGGGCCATGAATGTTACCTACCCCCATCAAGATCTTGCTTAAGGAAAAGGTAACCTGCCTCAAGAAAACACAATGCCCCCTTTGGAGAGAGGCACTCAGTCACTTCTAGATAAGTTCTTGAAACGGGTTGATTGGCTTTGCCAGTCCCCCTACCATATGCCTATTGTGCCTGTTAGGAAACTTCACACTGCTGAGTACTGATTTGTGTAAGACGGGAGAGCTATAAATAATATTATTCAGGACATTTATCCCACAGTACCTAATCCATACCCCCTGTTGACTACGAGGTCAGATAAACCACTGGTTCACAGTGCACGATTTAAAGGAAGCATTCTTTTGTATCCAGCCCCCTGGAAAGGAAGTCCCAGTTACTATTTGCTTTTGAATGTCAGGACCCAAATACTAAAGAAACTACTTACTATTGTTGGACTGTCCTATCTCAGGGATTTAAAAACTCTCCCACTCGGTTTAACGAGTGTTTAGCAAAAGAATTACAAGAATTAAGCTGGATCAGGGAATCTTCTTGCAATATTGGTCATAACTAGCCCAGAATGTGAACACTGTCTTTCAAATACTATGACCACAGTGGATCATCTAACTTCATGTGGATATAAGGTGTCCACTAAAAACGCTCAGATTTGTAAACAAGAAATCACTTCTCTGGGATTCCAGATTAGATAAGGAACCTAAAGTTTGATGTCAGATTGAAAGCAGGCAATTTTGAGCCTTAGGGAACCTAAGAACCAGAGGGTTCCTGGGAATGGCAGGATTCTGCTGTATCTGGATCCATAATTTTGGACTATTAGCAAAACCCTTGTATGAGGCATTAAAAGGGACAGAAATAGAACCTTTTATTTGGACCCTAGAATGTCAAGCTGCTTTTGAGAATTTAAAACAGCCTTGTGACACCCCCTGCCCTGGGCCTTCCTGATTTACAAAAGGAATTCAGATTATCTGAGCATGAAAAACAAGGTAGAGCCCTTGGCATTCTCTTACAGATTTTGGGAGCAGTACCTCGGTGGGTGACCTCTTTGTCAAAACAGCTTTACCTCACAGCAAAAGGATGGCCCCCTGCCTGCAGGCAATAGCTGCCATTTGAAAAGTTCACTCTAGGAAAAACCCTCACTGTGTTTGGCCTTCAGGAGGTCGTGGTCCTACTAGAACAGAAGGGTGGCTACTGGCTGACTTCTGGGATGATGGGGAGATACCAGGCCATCCCACTAGACGACCCCAACGGCAACCTTAAAATTATATCCACCTTAAATCCAGCAACAGTGCTGCCATTAGATGATAACGGGACAACACAACACAACTGCATGGCAATCTTAGCAACTGTCTACTCCAGCAGATTGGACTTGTCTGGTCAGCCCATCACAGCCAGACGGGGACCTCTTCACGGATGGGAGCAGCTTAATGGACAATGGCCAGTGAACAGCTGTATATGTTGTCACTGAACAACAGTTACCGGAAGCTAAAGCTTTACCACCGGGAACATTGGCCCAGAAAGCAGAGTTAAGAGCTCTCAGACTGTCAAAAGGAAAGAAGGTAAACTTCTATACAGACTCTAAATATGCTTTCGTGATAGAGAACACATGGCACTATCTGCAAAAAAGGGTTCCTTACTGCTGGAAACCAGGACATTAAACATGCCCTTGAAATACTGGCATTAAAACAGGCAGTGGTCAAAAAGCAGGTGACAATCATGTACTGCCCTGATCACCAGAAGACAGATACTTATGTGGCAGGGGGAACTGAGTTGCCCATAGGGCAGCCAAAAGGGCTGCAAAAAGTAAACCATTTATCAGGCCTCTGGTACCTCAGCATGAACTGGATCAATACAAGTCATTTTACACTGAGGAGGATGAAAAACAAGCCAAAGAACGGGGTTCTGACCCTGGGGATAGCACTGCCAGGTGGAGACAAAACTCCCAATGACTCAACCTCCTGCCTGAAAGACTGGTCTGGCCCCTGGTGAAGAACCTATGTGAGAGTACACACTATGGGAGGGATGCTTGGTGAATTTCATCAAGCCTCCAAAAAACCATTCAGCGGGTGACTGAGAACTGTGTCTCATGTGCTCAATACAATCCAAAGACTGGATAGCAGCCTACTTTAAGAGAAACACAATATGTATGAATACAGCCTTTCACCCAGATGCCCTGTACCACAGGAAACGTCAGATATTTGCTTATATTGGTGGACACCTTTTCTGGGTTAGAGGTTTATCCTTCCAAAACAGGAAAGGCTTCAGAAATAACTAGACCTCTCTTGAAGGAGTTAATTCCAAGATACAGGCTTCCTTCCTCTGTGTGAAACGACAATGGACCATCTTTCATTGCAAAAGTGAGCAAGCCCTGTACATCCAGTGGAAGCTAACACATCTTGGAGACCCCTATCTACAGGAAAAAAATGATCCATGCCTTAAGGAAAATAGTGGATAAATTATGCCAAGAAACCCACCTGAGAAAAAGTATTGTCAATTTCGTCCTCCTAATGTGGATTGCCCCTGGAAGTAGCCTGATATTGAGCCCTTATGAAATAGCATATGGTAGACCCTTCTGGGTAACCTGGGGGAGAGGAAAGGATATGGTTATAGCAGTAGAAATCAGACTAAAACAGTGTGTACAATAAATCATTCAAATATTAACCACTGCACATGAACATGCTTCTTTCAGGTCCCCTCCAAGTTTGGAATCAGCTCTTCATCCCTTCCAGTTTGGGCACCAGGTGCTACTCAAGACTTGGAAAGAAAAGGGACCAGAGCAACAACTGGGAGAGAAGTGGACAGGACCTTCTGACGTGCTTCTGACAACTCACACATCCCTGAAACTTGCTGAAATAAAACCTTAGGTCCACCATACTAGGGTGAAAAAGTGTTCAAGAAACTTGCCAGAAGTCACCTCTCCTGCATGGACATCACTACCTATAGGGGAACTGAAATACTTGTTTAAGAAAATATAATGAGGGGCTGAGGAGGTGGCTCAGTGATAGAGCTCTTGCCTTGCATGCATGAGGATACGGATTTGAACCCCAGCACCACATATACAACTAAATGTCGGAAAAACAAAAACCATATGAAACAATAAAGAAAATTGACTCACCCCCACCTTTCTTTCTCTCTTTAATAAAAAAAAAAAGAAAGAAAACATAATGAGACTTTTTTTGGGGGGTCAAAACTTTCAAAATCCTTTATTTACCTTTAACATACAGTGTTTTAGTCAGCTTTTCACCTCTGTAGCTAAAGGACCTGACAAGAACAAATTTTAGGAGGAAAGGGTTTATTTAGGGGCTCACAGTTTCAGAGGTCTTGGTCTGCAGGAGGTCAGCTCCCATATGAGAGATTTAATGCTTTTTGCTAACTTGTTGTTTATCTCCATGCCCTCTTTAGGCTGGGAGGATAACCATTTGATTAGAACAGCACAGACCTTGGCTACCTGGACTCATTCAGTCAGTTGCTGCATCTGCTTTCCAAGGGCCTGATCCTCTGGACTGGGGTGACCCTTTTGTATATCCAGTTACAAACTTTACTCAGATCTTAGGTGAGATTTGATGCCAACATGGGACCTCAGACCCCGCATGATTATTATGGGGTTCAAGTAATGCCTTACCCAGCTGAAACTGTCTCTAATGTTCCTTGTCTCACTCTTTCTTGCTGCATCTAATAACCACTTACCTGGTCCACAGGGGAACACAAATTCTAGAATATCTTGAAATGTGTTCCCCTCCTGAGCCAGAACAACTCTATGTGTACAAAATATTGTCCAATTTCCTTCGAGAAAATTACATCAGGATCTGATTTTTCCTTTCCATATCATTCTTGGCTGGAATGTGTAAGATTTAAAGTTGGGGATTACTTCCTCATTGGGGACCTATTGGATTTCTTTAAAGAAACAATGGGCCTGTACCCTTGTGGGACATGTTTGTCTGTAAAACAAATAATTATCTTTGGGCTGCAGAATACCTCAGATATTTTGCAACCCCTACCCAATGTTTTCTAGGAAATTTAGTGACAACATCTTCAATCCACTCCTTAAATGAATCAGTTCATTGGGCAAACTCCCTAAAGTTTTTTATCCAACTGGCCTGGGACCTCCTGGGTGCAAATCCTGATGTCAATGAATACTTTTTTTGGTTATACCTTATTACCCTGGTGGGAGATGGGGCACATCATTGGATCCTCCGATATCAGCCTAAAATTTGATCACTCTGGCTAGTGAAACATCCTTGTCCCTTCCAAATTTACAAACCTCTCTGGACTCCTTGGCCAAGGTAGTTCTAGATAACCCCATGGCTTTAGACAATCTATTAGCTGGGCCACGGGGAGTCTGTGCTATAGCTAATATACATGTTGATGTGTTTAACACCTGTTCACAAGTGGAGACCGGTATTGAAAAGATCAGGCAGTGGGCAACTTGGCTACAACAGACCCTTGACCACCAC
>PVKS010046332.1:0-13416 GCA_004027875.1 Aplodontia rufa
TGTGTGTATATATATGCATATGTATATGTATATATGTGTGTATATATATGCATATGTATATGTATGTATGTGTATATATATGCATATGTATATGTATATATGTGTATATATATGCATATGTATATGTATGTGTGTATATATATATGCATATGTATATGTATGTATGTGTGTATATATATGCATATGTATATGTATGTATGTGTGTATATATATGCATATGTATATGTATGTATGTGTGTATATATGCATATGTATATGTATGTATGTGTGTATATATATATGCATATGTATATGTATGTGTGTGTATATATATGCATATGTATATGTATGTATGTGTGTATATATATGCATATGTATATGTATGTATGTGTGTATATATATGCATATGTATATGTATTATGTGTGTATATATATGCATATATATATATGTATTCTCACACACACACACACACACACACACACATACAGAATGAAGCCAGAGATTACAGGGCAGAATTAAAAGAGAGAACATCAAGAATAAGAAACCCTGGAAGAATAGAGAAATATGCTGGATTTTCTTTTCTTTCTTTCTTTTTTTAATTTAGAGAAATAAAACCCATACTGGAAAGATGTAAGGAATAAGATGCAAACATGATGTTCTGAAAAACTGAGCTGGTGACATGTAGTTAAGGTGACCACATCATCTATGTTTGCCCAGGACTTTCCCAGTTTGGACACTAAAAATTCCATGTCTCTGAAAACTGTTCAATCCAGAGCAAACTGGGACAAATTACCTCAATTTGAAGGGCAAGAAAAAAGAAATGAAAATGACAGAGGAATGGCAAACCAACCAGCAGCATAAAGTGTATTTCTCAATTGAGAGACTGATTAAAAACTAAAACCTAAGAAATCACAGAAACATTAAAAATGCATTCAGGCTGTATGAGGTCTAGGGAGCCAAATAAACAAATTTTTAAGTTTGCAACATATAGTAAAAAAATATTGATGTGTAGACACATTCTGGCAAATTTTTTTTTTTTTTAAGAGAGACGGACAGTGAGAGACAGAGAAAGAGAGAAACAACTTTATTTAGGTTTTCACATGGCTTTAGTTGCTCCAACACTCAGTTGTGTACATGGTGCTGGGGTTTGAACCCGGGTCCTTGTGCTTGCCAGGCAAGCACCGAAACTGCTGAGCCACCGCTCCAGCCCCTCTGGCAAATTTTTGAATTATAAAATAAACAAAAGTGTCGAACAAATGCGTAGGTAGAAGGAAAATTTCAGCACTTAAATTTTATAGTGATCTAGAAAGCAGAAATAAGTAGTAAAATTTATTCTTTTTAATTGCATAACCTGTTAATAAAGGTCAAACCTTGAAGATTCTAGTTGAGGACAAAAAAAAAAAAACATAAAATGAGAAATAAGAACACAGAATAACCAAAACAGGTGATTTTAAATGTAAGAGAGAATGCACACCACCTTGTAAAAAATTTGAAACTATTTGTATAATAAAAATTTTTGAGAAGATAAAACTGTTTGGCAAATGGAAGAGGCTAATAGTGAGGGTAAATGTGAGAAGCTGCTTAAGACTTGTTTTCGAAATATGGTTCTGATGAGATATTGTACTGGTGTTCAGTGATATAACTATAGGAAGAGGTAATTACTATCCTACATCAACTACTCAGAAATATACAAAGCTATTCATTTAATGTCACACTGGTAACAGAACACTGATATCCAAATCTGACAAATAAAGCCCCAAATGGGCCAATCTCACTTAGGATGGGAGAGGTTGCTCAGTGGTAGGATGCTTATCTGGCATGCACAAGGACCAAGGTTTGATCCCCAGCATCTCATACACAACTAAGTGTCAGAAAAACAAAAATCAGATAAAAAAATTTAACTCTCTCTATTAAAAAATAAATAAGGAAAGAAGAAAGAAAAGCATATAGGCCCAGACCACAGATATTTCAGCTAACTAATATGCAACAGAGACAGGCAGTTTGCAATGGATGCCTCGTCCTTCAAGACATCCCTTTCTCTGAACTGTCCCTCCTCTTCCTCTGAAATGAAACTCCCAGGTTCACCATATATGAATGAGCCAATAACTCTTTTTGACCATCGTTGACTGCATCAGGATAGAGACTTTAAGCAAATTAGATTATCTCCCTTTATAATCAGACTGTTGAGGCACATTGACTTAGAATTTGAGGCTGAAAGGTATTAATACAGGGTTCTAAAAACTAGGTCCCTCTCTCTCAGGTGCTTACACTTTGTTAATCTGTTCCTTTGTGTTCTGTTCCTGGGTTTGTCCACAAATCCATTCACTGGTCTTTTCTCTGCTCTGAATCTTGGTGGGCTGAGCCCTGTGGACTGTTTCCCAAGCTTCCATATCAACACTCTGTCTTTTGGGTTCATCCAAAGGCAAGCACTAGAGCAAGACTAGAGCAGGCTATGATGAGCAGACCAAGTTATTTTTCCCTGTCCTTTCCCAATCTTCTCCTCCCCTCTCCCCCACACCATGACATTCTGGGCAAAGGCTATCTCTCCTCCATAATTCCAGTTCCTTCCAGGGGAGTCCACCATGCCTGCTCTGGTGAACCTGGTTCCTGAGCTCTGGTAATATCACCCCTTCCCTTGACTCTTCAAGCAGGGTAGTAACAGCTTCCTGTGGTTGCTTGTTCTCCAATGTTTACTGTCTCAGTTCTTCCTGCACTGGGATAATAAATTCTTCATCACCAATGTGTGAATTTGAATTCTGTAAGTAACAGGTAATAATGGATATAAGATCTTTGACACTTCTAATATAATGATGTATTCCAAACTCCTAATGAATTAACTTATATATGATTTTTTGTTCAGTCTATCTTTTATTTAAATTTCAAACAGTGTCAAGTGAGTATTTTCTGTTAATGTACTTGTCAGAAGGCAAAGCGGTTGCAACTGCAGGTAAGATCCAAAACTCACCAGGTAACTCTGAACTGACTACAATAACATTAACAACTTGCTTCTAATTATAAAGGCTAGTCTTTGAGTGATACCTATGAAATCTCATAGTTGAAGTAGATTGAATGGGAAGCAGGCAGGATAAAAGATGGGAAAGAGATTTCTAATTGTCTAAGGAAATTACCTTAAAAAATTGAACCTGATGTTTTCAAACATACATTTTACATTTCTTGATTGTTTTTTATTGGGACTACTATGTTGTACTTTGTGGATTTCTATTTTTGGTGTCTGTTGTTAACTCTACATATTCACTACCTTTACACTGAAAGTGATAGATTCCAACTCAAACTAATTAAAGGAAAAATATTTGGCACTTGATAAGCTTGCTCATGGAATCAAAGTGATTCAGTTGGTATCCAGTTCAGAAAAAGATACTGCTTTATTTATTATGGATGCAATTTAATCTCTACAATACCATTCTTCTGAGGCTGATATGTTTTCATAATTTTCTTGTATTCTTTATGATTGAGTTCAAAAATCAGCTGCTCTCAGTAGCTATCCTTAACCCTCCCTTTGTTTATAAGAGTAATGTTTCCTACTCAAAATGATAAGAGTATTTTAATATTACCTCTGCCAACAGAATGATTTCTAATTCTTCTGTGAATGCTGCTCCTAATAATTTCTCTTTGAGAGTTATTTTCTTGACTAGGCAATGGATTCCATGCTTGATACATATTCTCTTTTAATCCTCAACTACTCTACATTAAGCTTTAAAATTCCCATTTTAGTGGCTAGAGTGGTAGCTTGGTGGTTATGGTGCTTGCTTGGCATAGGTTCAAACCCCAGCACCCTGTACACAACAAAGTGTTGGAGCAATGAAAGCCACATGAAAAATTAAATAAAATTGAATCTCTCTCTCTCTCTCTTATTGTCCCTCTCTCTTTAAAATTTAAAATAAAATATGTGCTGGAGTGGTGCTCAGTGGTTACAGCACTTGCCTGGCATGCAGGAGGATGTGAGTTCAAATCTCAGCACCACATACACAACTAAGTGTCTGAGCATCAAAAGCCACAGGAAAAACTAAATAAAATTGATTCTCTCTCTCTCTTACTGTACCCCTCTCTCTTTAAAAACAACCTAAAATAAAATAAAATCCCCATTTTACACATTAAGAAGCTGAATTCCAAGAAGATCTAAGTGTCTAACTAAAGGTGTGATATTTTCATTGCACTTTGTACTTCCCACACATATATCCATTGAGATACTTTATTATGCATTTATTTATTCATTCATTTACCTATGGCTATGTCTATCCATGGCCACTTCTGCCTTACCTCCTGTCACTCTCCCTTGTTTTTCTCTGCCTGCACTGGTCTGTTGGCTTGCCGTATAATGTTCGAGCACATTCCCATTTCTGGGTCTTTGTGCATGCTTTTCCCACCTCCAAGATCTTCCAGTACTTTCATCTCCTTACATGAACTTTCACCTTTCTCTGCTTTCCTTTCCAGCATGATTCCCCTTGCCCTGCTGATGCTATTGGAGGCCCTCATTCCTCCAGGAAATACTGGGCACCTGCTATGTACCAGGTATTCTTGTGAGACATTACAGATGGAGCAGAAGAGAACACATCAAGGCCTTGCCCACATCGTGGAATGCTGTGTAACATGGCGAGTGTTATAATAACAGTAAGGCCACAAGACTGTGTGGGAAGACAGGATGAAGGCTAAACCCATAAATGCAGAGAAGTGACAGTGATGGATTCAAGTGGCTCATCTGGAAGAGGAGGTCATGAAATATTAACACAGAAGTGGGGAAGAGAGAAGGGGAAGAAACGAAGTCAGGAAAGAGACATCGTTGGACAAGTTGTCACTGTAAGCAAATAGAGAACTCCATCCCCTGAAAAAGCACCAGGAGATGGTAGCTACACATCAGAGGCATTTCACTGGTGGCAAGAGGGAGATGAAGTTATTATACATTGTTATACTTAGAAATTTGTTGAGTGCAACTTCCAGGGGCAGGTGGGGAGAAGGTTAATTCCTGGGCATTTCAAGACTGTTCCACTTGTGAGTTAAGTGGGGACTGAGACTAAAAGAAAGCCCTCAGGCTAAGAGTCACAGGTGCTTGCAGTTAGAAGCCCTTGATTTGGTCATGCATGAAAATGGTGAGTGCCAGAGTATATGGGAGGGGCATTAACTACCTCTGCTGCAGAGTCCGACAACCAGAGATAGACATCACTGTGCATGTAAAATGTGTGGCAATATAATGGTACAACTGGTTTGGAAAACCAATGGGCATGACCCAGTAAGAGCTGAAGATGTGCATACACATGACCCTGCAATTCCATTCTGCTTTACGTAACCAAGACAAGCTAGTTTCTCTAAACCAGAAAAAAAAATTGTTAAAATAGTCATAATGGCATTACTACAATAGCCCCAAACTGGAAAATAATGCAAAAGTTCACCAATAGTAGAATGAAATGGTAAACTGTGACCTATTCATAGAACAAACTAAAAATCAATCAATCAATCAATCAATCAGACCTGTAAGTGAGAAGAGCAACCTGAGAATGTGGAACTGACATTACTACCCAAAGTAGTGCAAGGAAGGGAGAAAAATCCTCATCATCTTCAATTTGTAACCTGATTATATTTCTAAGAGTAATGCATCCATTAAATAAAAGCTGGCACTCATGAACAGGTAGCAGTTTGAAAACAGTAGGGAGTTCTTGAAGATGAGAAATCACTGTCTGATCAAAAGTCGTGGGAAACTGAAAAGCAGGTTGGATATTGCAGAAAAACAAATAGACTAGAAGAAATCCTGGGATATTCTCCTATAGCAAAAAGGGAAGGATAAAGAGATGAAAACCATGAATGAAAAGAAAAATAGAAAAAAGTAATTCTAAATGGCATAGATAATGAACAATAATTATTTCCCAGACATTTAGATCATTCATTTCTCAAATTAAATAGTTCTATCTATAGATTATTTTGTCTATTCAAAAAAGATTTCTACAAAATTCCAAACAACTTCAATCTAAACAAGTAACTTTTTTGGAGAGAGAGAGAGAAAGAGAGAGAGAGATTTTAATTTATTTTTTAATTCGTTCTTTTTTTCCTTTATTCGTGTATGCAGTGCTGGGGATTGAATCTGGGACCTCATGCATGGCAGGCAAGTGCTCCACCATTGAGCCAATGCTCGGGCACAAGAAAATAACTTTGATATAAATGCAAACATATTCCAAGACATTTAAGAAGAATTTAAGTTTGCAAAGCCCACTCTTTGCCTGTGAAACATTATTTTATCAGTAGACTCAGATGTTCACATATCCATGTAATCTCAAATGTAAACACATACCTCATTCAGAGACAGACTTTCTTGAATAAGACATAAAAAGATGCTTTTCCCCAAAAAAAATCTTCACAAGAAATTATGGCAGCATGGAAAAATTTAAATTGAGTTAATAATTACTAGATTTTCTATGAAATCACCATGCATTAGTTTCTGCATTCAACCACCAGCCAAATTCTGATGGTAGAATATTTCATTTCCTAAAATTAAGAGAAATACTTTAGGGGCTGGAGCGGTGGCTCGGTGGTTACGGCGCTTGCCTGGCATGTGCAAGTCCGCGGGTTCAAACCCCGGAACCACGTACACAATGAAGCGTCCAAGCAACGAAAGTCCATGAAAACTAAATAAAATTGATTCTGTCTTTCTCTCTCTTTCTCTCTGTCCCTCTCTCTTTAAAAAAAAAAAAAGAGAAATACTTTAAAGAGCCTCTGTTTCCCAGTGAAAACACAATATTTTTCTGTGGTTTTATACCCTATGTTCTTAGGAAATCCTTTACCAGTTCATGTGTTCACTGTCAAAAAGATAGTATTTTCTTGCTCTGCCCTAAATTCTGCTAAAATTCCATTATAAAAATGATAACAGGGCAGAAGCAGTGGCTCAGTGGTGATGGCACTTGCCTGGCATGCTTGAGTATACAAGTTCAAACCCCAGGACCACATACACAACAAAATCTCAGAGCAACAAAAGACACATGAAAAATGAAATGAAAGTGATTCTCTCTCTCTCTCTCTCTCTGTCTCCTTCTCACTGTCCTTCTCTCTTTAAAAAAAATTATAACAGATTACTATATATATATATATATATATATATATATATATATCACTTATCTGTTGATTTCATCAGCCTTATCTTGTATATCCCCTGAATGGTTTAAAAATATTTTTATTAGTTTGTTGGAATAATCTTGACATACAATAAAATAAAAATGTGAAGTATAGAATTTGATGAATTTTAACATATTTTTACCTGTAAAGCCATCACTACAATCAATGCACAAAATATCTCCATCATTTCCCAAAACTTCAGCAAGTACAGTTCAAGTCCAACTCTCCATCCTACTTTTCAGATAACTACTATCATAAAATGTTGTAGAATTTTATATGAATGGAATCATAAATATGTATTATATTTCATCTGTTTTCACTCAGCATAATGACAGTGAGATTCATGCAAGCACTTTCATATGTCATGAATTTATTCCTTTTATTGCTGAATAGTATGCCATTATGGATAAATACCTCAACATACCTAACTTTAAAAAAAAAAGTCTCATGAAAGAGTAGGTTAACAAAACCTGCCCCTGGAAATTTAAATTCATTACCATCAATGAAGAGTTATATATTCAGATAAAATTTAAAATGTAACATTACAGCAAGTACCAGACTTATAATAGGAATTTGATAAATGCTTGCTAGTGAATGAAAAAATTTCCATCTATGCAACAGTACATTATAGTCATGTACATGGAATCCCCTAAGCCTTTATAGAAATCTGAAAGGCCTCCAAGAATTACGTCCAAACCATTTGTCTCTCTTTTTCTTGAAGACCTAGCAATACCAAGCAAAACTGATTTAACAAGTGGCCACCTAAGTTGATGAATCTAATGACAACGAAATAAGATCAACATCCCCCTCTACCAGAGTTTTTCTCTCAGTTTGTTTAATGGACACTCTTCCCTGACATTTGCCTACCACGTTTGTGTCAGTTCAATTAAATTCCATTCACCTCTTCCATGTTATAAACATGTATAAATATACCACAATGAAACCTGCTATTCTGTATAATTAATATACACCAATAAAAGATTATCCAACACTCAAACTTAAAAAATTAGAATCTATCCAGTACCAATGTGTGCAGGGCCTTTACAAGCTTCATGTCATTCAAGAAAGTACATTTACCCCATTTCATCTATTTGGGGGTTAATAAATAACTGACTCAATTCATTATGACCATTTCTGAAAAATAACTCAGGAATATACCCCAGGAAGTAGATGATGGTGGCGGTGGCGGTGGTGGTGGTGGTTATGAATAACCAGGACATTCATTATATATTACTGCATAACAATATTATCATTATCAAAAATTGAGCAGCTTAAGATAATACATACTTAGAATCTCAATTTACACTAGTTAGAAATGTATGGCTTAACTGGGTCACCTGCAAGTTTACAATCCACTTGGCGGCTGGGCTGCGTTCTCATCTCAGAATTAACTGAGTAAGTATCTGCTTCTAGGCTCACGTGTTATTGGCAGAATTCAGTTGCTGATGGGCTATGTGAAGGCATTATTTTCTTGCTGGCTACTGGCCGGTGGCTGCCCTGAGTCCCTTGAGATGTGGCTTTCTCCAACAGCAGCTAACTTCATCTAGCCCAGCAAGGAAGAGAGTCAACAGAGTCAGCTAACAAGATGGAACACAATCTAACCAAATGTAACACAATCATCAAAGTGGCAAGCCATCACCTTTGCCACATTCTACTGGTTAGCAGCAAATCATAGCTGCTGCCTACAATCAAGGAAAGATAGTCGCAGGTTAGCATGGATACAAAGGGATGGGGCTAATTGGCGTCCTCGTAGGGTCTGTTTGCCACGCTCAACATATGATGGATAGTCACCTTTAACCTTCTAGTGACTAATGGAACACAGAAGAAATCCACTCAGTACAGCTGGCTTTTATGAACATTTCCAAAGACAGAGGGTAACACTGAATGAACTTAATAAACTCCCAGGTCCTCACCAACAACTCAACCTGAAGGCATAATTCACTCGGGGTTGTAGGACCAAAAATAGCATCTCTGATATCTCCTGGTTTATATTTTGAGATACTTTGAAATTGTCATTTCATTGATCCTCACAATAAGCATGTACAAAAGGTGATAAGTATTAATACCTATTTTCATATGATAAAACAGAATCAGAAAGGATAAAGTAACTTGCTCAAAAATCACACAGCCAGGAGCTGGAGCGGTGGTTCAGCAGTTACGGTGCTTGCCCAGCATGCACCAGTACGAAAGTTCAAACCCCAGCACCCACATACACAACTAAGTGTCAGAGCAACACAGGCCTTGTGAAAAACTCAATAAAAATTGATTGTCTCTCTCTCTCTCTCTCTGTCCTTCTCTCTTTAAAAAAAAAAAAAATCACACAGCCACCTGGTTCTGTGGGTGGGGATTGGGTGGGGATTGGGTGGGGATTGCTCTAGGGTGAGAAAAACCTCCCACCAAAGGTCTCAACTCCTGATCAGGGCAGTGGGCATCAAAGCAAGGAATGCAAAGGTCTTAAATAGTATATATTACTACATATGACATTGCCAAATAAAAATACAAGAACTGTTTTCAGTATTTAAAAGTAGGACTGGGAAGGTATTTGCCTTTTTTCCATTTAAATAAATTGCCCACATCAATGGTACAGAGCTTTTTCTTACCAGCTTGAATTTGCTATCATTTTTATAGTGTTATAAAAGTAAAATAGTTACAGGAAATGTAAATTAGCTATGAAAATTATCTAATTGGCTGACTTCTGCAAACAAAGATGATTATTTGCACAGCATTCTCCAATCTTACAAGCAAAGTGTTTTGGTCTAATTTTATTGTTTTAACTTATTTATTCATTCATTCACCTATGCACTCATGCATTCATTTATTCATTATCTGTATGTTCTTTTAATAATCTCTAACTTTTCTATAGTGAGTACTTCCCCCAAAATAAAATATGTTGCATCCATGAGCAAATCCCTCTATCTACTTCCTATAGTCTTGATTGTCTCTCATCCATAAAATGAGAGTGACAACTATCTAATAGAGGTGTTACAAAGAGCTAATAGATAGAAAGTACTTATTAGAAACATTACAACAAAATAATTCCTGCTTTTATTTCTCTTTTTTCAAAACATCAGTCATAGAATAAGTGTTTAATTATTACAGTTATTTCTTACAAATTTAACCTAATTTGTGTAGAATACTCATAGTTTATGCTGTCTTGGACAATTAAGTGATTTTTTCTTTCATTCTCAAAGTGCCCTGATTTCAATGATAAAACATACAGGCACGACACCAACAATCCACCCAGTAATGAGGAATAAGGTAGAGAACTTTCTGCAAATTGTTTTCATGATTCAATTATTTTGACTGATTAGGTAGGGCAACTTGCAGAAAATCAAGCTACAAGCATAGGAAAAGCATATTGTCCAGTAACTTTGCATTTCTCCAGGTGACAAGTCAGTGGCCCCTGGGAATGTCTCTTTTACTTCTGAAAAAGGATAAGCCATAGAGCAAAAGTAGATGAGAAAATTTAAGAAATTCTGGAAAGAACATACATTGGGAAAATACATAATAAACCCTTATAGAATACTTTCTTCTTATACCCTATTTTTATCTTTTCTTATGTGTGTTAATGATTTCTCCCAGAGATTTATTAGTAATGATTAGTACTCTCATACCTAGTGATGTTTTGATAATTTTGTGCTGAATTGTGAGCTTTATGTTGTAAAAGGGAAATCAAACTATGTTAAATGGGACCTTATTCTGAATTCATTGGTATGTACTTCAGGGATTTTTGGACTTCTTATCTAAAAAATTGACAAGATTTCCAAAACTATTGAAATAAAAACAGAAACAGTTATACTTGGATTTACAGAGAAAAAACTACAAAATGAACAGAGAGAGAGAGAGACAGAGAGAGAGAGAGAGAGAGAGAGGGAGAGAGCCATGATCCATAGAATAAAAGCAATGCTTATGTCAAAATGTAAAAGTTCACATCTCAAAAGAAAGAATGGGGAGGCTAGGAAATCATTTCTCTGCCTTATATTAGGAGAAAGAATAACAATCACATGACATAGAAAACTGGGGATTTATCTGGTCTATAATGACTGAGAAATATGCACCCTAACCAAAGTTCATGTGTCTTGGGGCAATAATGGGGAAGACAGGCTGGGTGAGTAGATTCCTTAAAATCTTAGGGCTCAGTGTTTCTTCTTTTTACTTTCCTTCCTTTCTTTTTCTTTTCTGATATAATCTTTTTCTTCCCTTTCCTTCCCTTCCCTTTCATTTTCTTTCTTTTTATCTTCTTTAAACATCACATTAAGGCATCACTTAGGATCACAAAGAGGACCAAAGAAAGCTTTACAGAGAACTGTGTTATCTTGAGCACCATTATATTTCAGAAGATCTTTCAATTGGATGTATAAAATCCATCCTAGTCAGAAAGATTCTAGATGTGTCAGTCAACTTTTTATCATTGTAAAAAGATGCATAAAAAAATAAAAGGAGGAATAGTTTATTGTGGCTCATGGTTTCTGAGGTACAATTCATGGTTGCTTGGTCCAGGTTCTTTTAGGCCCTTGGCAAGGTAAGGTTTCATGGCAGAAGGGTGTGGTAGAGGAAAGCTCCATGGCAGTGGAGGACAAAGAGAGAAGGGGACCAGGGACAAGATTGACCTTTCTAGGACACTGCCCCCCTGTGACCATTTCTGCCAACCAGGTCCACTTCCTAAAGTTTCCATCTCCTCCCAATAGTCCCACCAGCTGAGGAATGTGCCTTTAGTGCACGGATCTTTGTGGGACATTCCAGATCCAAACTATAATACTAGATAAATAGCTTTTTGCAATTTTAAAGGCTGTATGAGGGTGAGCAGATATCAAAAGAAGTCAGATAAAATTAGTTGATTTCTACTTATTCCCTAACTAAAACTATTCCGTCCTTTTCCTTTGTGATGATAATAACAAAAATTTATATAAATCTGAGCAAAAGAAAACAAAACAACAATAACAAAAATCCAATACTAAAATCTCCAAAATGTTATCTGCAGACTTTCTGATATGTTCCTTACAAGCCAAAGAACTCTAAAACTATAACCAAATGAAATGATTCTTGTTTTCAAGGGGAGGGTGACACTTCACTACCAGACAACTTCAAATTGGAGCATTTTAATTGGATAAATCCTGCATAAATGATAGACTATCTACTTCCTGACCAACTATTTGGACTCAGAAATATATGATTCCTGGGACATTGAAGGGAATTGCAGGAAAAGCACAGGTCTGTTGTATGTAAGTGTGATATTGCCATGGCAATACTTTAAGGAATTTATGTACATTGATTTGTTGAATCCACTTCCCTTGGGATGTGTGAAATTATTATCCCACTTTGCAGATGTGCCAACTTGGCTGTGGTGATAGAAGCTCATAAGTGGTACAGAGAAATTTGAGCTTAGGAAGTCCAGTTTCAAAGCACATACCTTCCCTGCCTTGTATTCTGCCTGTACATCTGTCCCATGTACAGTCAATTGCACAAAACTTGTCATTATGTATTCCCAAGGCAGTTTGAGAAAGTGCTGCCATTTTCTTTCTGCTTTTGATTATGAAACACTGACACATTCAAACTGAATGCCTACAGTGCTTGGTAGATGGATGAATGAGTGAGCCTACGTGTATGAGGTAAGAAAGACAACAGAATTTGAAATTTTAAATAATATTTGGATAAAAATGGGATAGCCTGACATTTAATTTTGCTTCTAATGGAATATCACAATGCTCACTACAGATATAAAAAGGAGGGCAGAATTACAAGTTTGAGAATAGACAATTCCTACTTTGACATCTGCAGTCAGTATCATACCCAATTTATGAAACTTATTCAGCTACTTTTATCTTTTTTTAATTTTTTTCCTTTTGTTTTTGAACAACCAAACAAGTTTTTAACAAAATAATATAAAATGTGTATAGTTTCTGGATATTAGATTTACCCCCAGGAGTGCCCCCCATTTACCCACCCTTATCCCTCCCTTCCCTTATCCACCCTGCTATTCCACTTCTGGGTATTTTTCTAGGGGATTTAGATTCAGCACATTATAGTGACAAAGCAACATCTATGTTCATAGCAGCTCAATTTACTATTGCTAGACTATGGAAACAACCCATATGTCCCTCACTGGATGAATGGATCCAAAAATTGTGGTACACATATACCATGGAATTTTACACAGTAATTAGAAACAATGATATTGCAGCCTTTGAAGGTAAATGGATGGCTATGGAAGAAATTATGCTTAGTAAAATCAGCTTAACCCAGAGAACCAAGGGTCGAATGTCTCCACTCATCTGTGGAGGCTGGAACTAGACCCTGGCCATTGAGAAAGGTGGTCTTTT